>JAOBRH010467705.1:0-10314 GCA_027575125.1 Umimayanthus parasiticus | reverse complement strand
CCGGCTCTGGAGAACACAAGGGAAAAGCACAACCGAAAGATTTTGTTTGCTGTGTTTGTGGAAGAGTATGCAAGTCATTTGCTGGTTTCAAAAGTCACTGCCGGTCTCATGACCGACGATAACAATCCAAAGTCAGCAATGGTCATGCTCGTTTAACGAGTAGACAGCCATCATGTATGTATGTATGTCTGTACGTATGTATGTATGTATGCATGTATGTATGTATGTACGTATGTATGTATGTATGTATGTATATATGTACGTTTGTATGTATGTATGTATGATGTTTGTATGTACGTACGTACGTACGTATGTTTGTATGTATTTATGTATGGTGTGTGTATGTATGTATGCATGATGTATGTACGTACGTATGTATGTATGTATGTATGTATGTACGTATGTATGTATGTATGTATGTATGTATGTATGTATGATGTTTGTATGTACGTACGTACGTACGTATGTATGTATGTATTTATGTATGGTGTGTGTATGTATGTATGTATGTATGTACGTATGTATGTATGTATGTACGTATGTATGTATGTATGTATGTATGTATGTACGTATGTATGTATGTATGATGTTTGTATGTACGTACGTACGTACGTATGTATGTATGTATTTATGTACTTATGTATGGTGTGTGTATGTATGTATGTATGTATGTATGTACGTATGTATGTATGTATGTATGTACGTATGTTTGTATGTACGTACGTACGTATGTATGTATGTATTTATGTATTTATGTATGGCGTGTGTATGTATGTATATACGTATGTATGTATGTATGTATGTATGTATGTACGTATGCATGTATGTATGTATGTATGTATGTATGTATGTATGATGTTTGTATGTACGTACGTACGTACGTATGTATTTATGTATTTATGTATGGTGTGTGTATGTATGTATGCATGATGTATGTACGTATGTATGTATGTATTTATGTATTTATGTATGGTGTGTGTATGTATGTATGTATGTATGTACGTATGTATGTATGTACGTATGTATGTATGTATGTATGTATGATGTTTGTATGTACGTACGTACGTATGTATGATGTTTGTATGTACGTACGTACGTACGTATGTATGTATGTATTTATGTATTTATGTATGGTGTGTGTATGTATGTATGCATGATGTATGTACGTATGTATGTATGTATGTATGTATGTATGTATGTATGTATGTATGTATGTATGTATGTATGTATGCATGTATGTATGTATGAATATATACTTCTTATTAGCCGAGTGCGAGGTCAGTACGGCAAGTTATGGACCGAGTTTTTTCCTTCCTTTTATGGCCCAAGCGCTAAACGAGGAAGGGAAAAACAAGGATCCGTAACTTGCCGTACGGACCGAGCAAACGAGGCTAATAAGATGTTTATTATATGGCTTTGATGATTATTACGGTTTTGAAAAGGTGATGGAGAGCTAGAAGTTTGTACGGCTACTTACGGACCTGGAATTGAGCAATCACAGCACGCGAAATCAGTCAGCCATATAATAAAAGAAATTATCTTTGCAGTTTAATTGCAACTTCAGCAGTTAGAAATGTTTGCCTGAAAAAATGCATATATGATGTATGTTGAGTGTACGTATGCACGTACGAATGATGTATGTTTGCAGCTTTACAAAGGTGGTTATCTAGGAACATGCAGCTTTTATCAATACGTAATTGATAGCTACTGCCTTGTTATCACATCTAATCTTTAAACAATCTCATAGTTTTTTGAAATTTCAATCTTGTTGTATTTTATTGATATATTCACCCACCAATCCCTATTTGTTTTTCATCTTTTGCTATTCTTACAGGGATATCGTACTCATTACAATAATACTAATACTAATACTAAACCTAATACTAATACTACTGCTACTACTACTACTAATAATAAAATCTTATTGCAATTGACAAAACTATATATCAAAAGTTACATTGTATGTGAGAATATTCTACAATTTTTTAAAAGAGCTATAAAATAGAACAATAGCACAAAATAGTAGTAATAATTAAGTAATTTAATTATGACTCTTTAAATGCTAATCTATTGGTAAAGCTAGATTTAAATCGCTCGTTTTCAATTTTTGGCAAGACGTTACTCTGGTGCCTTAGGCTTCAAGAGGTTGCTTTCGGCCGAGGCGGTAAACTAAAGAGAAGATGTCAGTTTCTTTAGCAAGTTGTTAATATCCATAACCTCAGAAATACATTTCCTTTTAAAATATCTAGTAAGAAAGTTCTGGATGGTTGTCAATTCCAGAAGAGAAGCTGCTCAAACGGAAAGACCATATGTTATCGTAGGTAATAATATTCAGTAACAATACTTGTTTCTATATTCTCTTGTTTCAAGGAATTACTTTTGATGAGATGGGAGGAGATAGCAGTACGGCAATCAATCCTAGCATCCTCCGCGTGATTCGAGTCTTCCGAATAGGGCGGTTGCTGCGTCTCATCCAGTTTGCTAAAGGAATCCGTCAGTTGCTGCTAGCACTAATCATTTCACTGCCAGCATTATTTAACATTGGTACACTACTATTCCTAATAATCTTTATTTACGCAATTGTCGGAATGTCCACATTTGGACATATAAAAAAACAGGGTGCATTGGATGATGTAGTAAATTTCGAAACATTTAGTACCAGTATGCTTCTTCTGTTCCGCCTGTCAACGGCGGCCGGTTGGAACGACATTCTAGAATCCCTGATGGTTCGTCCTCCTGACTGTGATTTTAATTATGGGGGCTTGCCTGGTGGGAACTGTGGATCCCCCATCAATGCTATTGCCTACTTGGTGTCGTATGTAGTGATAATATTTCTTATAATTGTCAATATGTACATTGCTGTTATTCTGGAGAACGTTAACCGTACACAAGAGAACTTGAATTTTGTCGTTACCAAAGATCACTTTGATGATTACTACAGGAAATGGTCTCAATACACGGGTCCAAGGGGAAAACAGTATCTTCCTCTGGACGTGATTCCAGATTTTGTTGATAGGCTTCTCGAACCACTGAGAATCAGAAAACCTAACGGATATGAGCTTGCAAAGATGGATCTTCCCGTCTATGCAAATAAAGGTGTTCACTGTTTTGCTCTGCTTAGTGCCTTGGTAACAAGATCAGCTACGATAGCTGGGGAATCGCTTGACGCAATCAGACCCATACTGGCAAGGACTGAAATACGCTTTAAGAAACAGTTCAAGAAGAAAGAATTCGAGAAAGTTGTGACTTCAACAAAAAGGGAATTTGCCTTTGAATCTGCTGTGATAACAATTCAGAGAGCATTGCGGGTTTTTCTTTTGAAGCGACAAGTCGCGCGACAGAGAAATGGGTTAACAAGGCCGCCAAACTCTCAGTTTGCTGACGTCACTGGGCGATCCCTTCCCACACACGGTTTTGTTTGCAGCCGCCAACGAGTTGTCTGTGCGGAATGTGCTGCTCGCAATCAATCTCCACAAAGTACACAGATGAACCACGCCTCGCGACATGTTGAATCTAATGTCATCAACAATCCTCTATATCTGTACAGTCAAAGTCCACACAGTTCATGGGATTCGCAGATTAACTACGTGGATTTCCCAACTCCTCGAGTATCTCAGGATGTACCAGTGCAAGTGAGTCCCATTCATAGGTTAAGAACTACGCAAATTCATCCTACCAGTAGAGTTCCGGATTTCAATATAAATACGCATCCTGAACACACATGCTTCAGGGATGTATCAGTCCAGTCAAACGTAACTAAAGATGCCTCGACTCAAACTCCACTCAGGGGTCCTATTCAAACCGATAATTTGATCGGTCTTCTCAGCAAGGAGAGCTCAGTACAAACGAGTGTTGAAGACGTTCGCGTAACTTTACCAACAGAAAACCGAGCAAAGCTGGAGACAGAAACCCCGGATGCAAACCAAAGCGATGGACGTGATTCCCCTCAACGTGTGGGCGGGATTAGTACTCCCAGCGTTTGCACAGCCTGTTCCTCTGACGTGTTTGTAAGTGAAGCCGATGTATCCACAGAGAGTTTTGGGTCGCAAGAGACGCTATCTGGAAGCAAACAGAAATTGAAATTACCAGAGAGTGATTTCTCTTGCCAAATACATAACAGTAAAACAGAAAATCGCAGTAGAGAAGACTTTCACCCGCGTGTATCTGAGGAACCTTTGGGGAACTCTTTTCTGAAACCGCCCAGAAGGCCCAGAAGTGCTAGTGCTCCAGTTGAACAGGTCCAGAAATCCATCAATGGAGTGAGTTACAAAAACAATGAGGAGTCAAGGAAGATGGCCTCTTCACGTAGCTCCAGATCTTGGTTTTCCAGTGAAGATACAACTGAGAATACCAATTCCAAAATAAGTTACCCGCCAGCTGACGATAACATACCCAAACAGTCGTTGTTCAAACAAGAATTTGAAAAAGGTAAGTGTTACTGCTGCATCCTTAACTTGAAAACTTGAAAACTCTGTTTCTTTGTCTGTGTTTTGCCGCCAGGCTTTAAACAAGTGCTGCTGAAAGCTTTAGAATGTGTGCTTTTTGCATAGCTGATAGAACTGACTGGTTGGGAAGCTTAACCAGTTTCAAAAGGGTGAACAAAGCTACTTTGTTTTATGTTGAACAAACCGTGACAGTGTACATTGTTTAGTTGTACGTGTGAATCCAAATGTTTTTACATTGCATTTCAGTACCTTCTGTGTTTTGTGCACGGTCAAGGCCAACGAACAAATGAAATAGAGAACAAAATATACACAAAGAAACTGGCGAGTTTCCTAACCAGTCTCACTCTATAAACTATGTTTTTTGTAATCCTATTCCCTAGATTGACGTTTTAATCCATTATTGTAAATATTTCTCTTCTGCAGTTGTAAATACATTGTAATTCACCTTAAAATGCCAGATTGTGTTTTAACATTATTATTATTATTATTATTATTATTATTATTATATTTAATTTTAGACAAAGGCATGCAATATATAGTCTGACTCATAAAATATATCTCCATATAAAGCATAGTTACCCGTAGCAACCACAATGTAAGGTCTGGGAATCGGAAAACCCTCTCTCATAAGTACATCTTTGGTAAGGCCATCATTGTGTACAAAGCGCTAAATGTGCTGGCTTCTAATTAATTGAGAGAAAAGTTTTCTTATGTTTCCCAAAGACATAAACACACTTTAAGAAACTCGGATTTCAATTTGATTCCATCCCGACCCAAAACAGAATAGGGGAAAATGGTTTAGTTAAAGTGGAGCAGTGCTCACTATAGAATTCTACTTCTGGTGACATTAGGAAGTCGCGAAACTTGCGCAGCTTTGGAATGAGTGTAAATAATGCTATGTCAATGTTAATGTTTTATGATTGATTACATATGTCCTTTTCATTTTTCTATCTGTTTCCGCACTGTCTTGGTCAGTATATTCAGTGAGATGTTGATCGAGGCAGAGTGAACACTGCCGAAACCATAACTTTGTTATGAGAAATTTTTACCGTGGATAAATGAAGGATTATATTCATACCTAGATTCATTCATTAGAATTGTTCAACAAGTTATATGTCTTTTATTGTATCGTGTTTTAATGTATCGCCTTTATACGAAACTGTCTATTCACACGTTAGAAAATTTTACAACATCAATTGCAGCAAAGCAAATGCTGAGCAGGCTTATGTCGGTTGATGAGAGGAGTGAAGGTCCTTCCAAAGAAAAGCCTGGGACAGAAAACCAACAGACATCCGTGTCTGCCTCAAGCAGCTTGCTAAACCAATCGGATGCTACTGTGCGTGACAGGTCACGCCAAAAAGCTGTCAGCACTGTGTGTGACAAGTCACAGAAGTCAACTTCGCTCCGTGGTGCCACTTACAAACAAGGCAAGCCGGTCCCCGCCTCTGCGCAGGCGTTCGAAATGCATTCTGCACGGCGGAATACGAATGGCCGAGTTTATGACGGGAGAGGAAAAAACAACACTGCACTGTACAACGCCCAGCCGGAGGGGAATGAACAAGCGTGGTCAGCCTGGTGTTAGTACTTATTTCCAAAGGCAGCCCAAGCTGTGAGTTAGTATCTAGTATGGATAATTGAGTCGATCTTACAAGACTTCTTTTTTCGGAAACGTTAATAACTGGTGCAAATATCTTAATTTTTGTACCTCAGTTGATGTTTTCTTGTTCTTTGTTGTACGCTATTTGGCCAGTGATGCCGGTGAAGCGATTTGTGACATTTACATTAAGTTACGGACCGTCTGGAATTAAGGGGGAGGAAAGGGGCAAGAAATTGGGGGGAAATTGAACAATCAATTCAGGAGAAAAAATGTCCCCAGGTATTAACGAGTGTTAACGATCTCAGGAAAACGATATGTATTCCCATACAAAGTCTTAAATTACTAACTCTTGGCTTAATTTGCTCAATAAGCCAGTTTCACAATCATGCGTGGTACGTACAAGCGGGAATTTGGAGCGTTAACTTGTGGTGGGAAAAATGTACGCGATAAATGGAAAGCGATTTAAATAACCTCCGTGTCTTCATACCAGTGTCATCCCCAGTGTACATGCGCGCGGCTAGGTACTAACAATTTTCATGTTCCATGTCTGTCCTTCTTGCGCAGATCTGGGCAAGCCTCACCTACATACGTACGCACGTGCGACAACAAAAGGAGTTTCCACAAAAGCTTGTAGAGGGAAACTATCCTTATTAAATACGACGAGATCGACAGTATATAAGTCCGTTTGGGTGACGGTTAAAGATTTCTGAGAAAACTTCAGAAGAAAAATTGTCTTTTTAAAATGGGAAAACAAGTTTCTGTTTTGGACGGGAAGTGCTAACGACCCTAGGCAACCCGACAAATCAACTTTTGGGAACAAATCTGGTAGGGATGCTCCTGCGAAAAACCGGAAATAGCGGACATACATGGGCCAATCAAAATTGAGTACTTAGCCGCCCTTGGTGCATGGCGTATCCGTAGTCACCAGGCTACAACGGATACAATTGACCATACCAAAAAACGATGGCGAACTGGTACTTTATCCACCATTCCTAGCGAACTAAAATCCTAAAAATTTTCGTAAAATCACACAGAAAAGTTATAAAAACTTCAAATCGAGCATACACCACGTTGTTACCGTACAGGGATGCATATTGAAAAAAGTAAAAAAGTGTATATGGCTTCCTCTATGAGCTTCCATGCCTACTGGCTGTATTAGGTTCACAGGGTATTGTGGTAAACTGTACAGCCGCCATCTTTTTGATACGGTGAAATTGAAACCACTGAAACCAGTTTCCATTATTGAATAAACAATGCATAATCTGAAACGATTCATATAAAGAACAGTGTGCCAACCTAGTTCCCAGGGTTTTCCCGGGAGATTATGAATCTAAGATGCTTTCTTACATTTTACTTTTGGTGAAAGAAAGTGTCTCTAGATATAAATAGTTTCTGTAGTCATTCACTCTACAGTGTATACGCAACTTGAATATCTTGATCTTATATTCTTGAGAAACAAAACTTTTGCATGGAACTTTTGAATAATGAAAGTATTTGTTCTATTATCGATATATGCTATAAAGTAATTACAACAATTGGACTGGTAGAATTGTCGTTCGATGTAGAAAAATACTCCCTCTCCCCCCAACCACTCCGTCAGATTTTATCAATAATTATCTTCTCTTTTATATAGTACAGTACAAAAATAGTTCATAGGTTATGAGTTAATAAAGGAATCTATATCCTCTTCAGTTTCATTGAAAGTATAGAATTATTCTAACCTTTTCAGAGAAAATGTTTATGCATTTCATATAAGTAGGGTGGTAAAAACCCCACTTTATTTTAGAAAATAATGAGAGTTTAGTAACATACAATTTGTAACTTTCTGGAGAAAAAGGCCGAGGTCGCTTTCCATTTGTCCGGTCTGTCCGGTCCGACCAGTCAGTTCTTAAATGGAACGCACGAGTTCTCAGAACTGGTTCTGGCCAGAATGTTCCTGCTGATGGATCAGAGCCGCTCAGTTCTCCCGCTCAGGTCGGCTAAAGCGCGGGAATTTGAAGAGTTGTGGCGGAGAAAAATGTACGCGTGCGCCTTGGACCTTCCATTTAAAAAGACGGCCTGAACCAGTTCTTTTCGGCCAGCCAGAACAGACAAATAAGAAGCGACCTGGGTCGAATAAGTGTAGAACTGACATGACCTTCCGACGGACATGTCAGAAAACGCGAACCATGCATACAAACATACAAAAGGTTTGGTTATCTTGCTTTCCATCTTCCCTGGAGAAGGTCAAAGGATAAAAAAGTTACACATTTCACTCTTTTGCTGTAAACATTGGATTTCGAGGCGCCCTATAGGAAATTTACTGACTTGGTCAGCGTTTATCACTTGGTACGCCGTGCGCAGTTGTTACCTTGACATATCTTCCCGTCGAGGATCCGAGTGTACAAACTAATGACTATCAACGAACAAGTGCTTACATGCACTGCAGTTACCGACTATACCCCATGGTCTTATAAGCACTTTTATTGGGCTTATATTCGAAGTGGACTTGTATTTGGGGATGGGGGCTATTTAGGAGGGAAATTTGCGTTCCAAAATCGTTTGGCCTTACACACGCTTTTTTTTTTTTATAAGAAACAGTATTAAAGATTTGACCGAGCCTCATTGTTCTTATTTTTTTTAGGAAATTCCAGCCTCAATTGTTCAGCTGCTCTTATTTTAAAAGTACTCATAAGAACAACAAAAGTAAGAAATAACTCCAAATATACCTAACTTGTGATCATGAAGCCGAATAAATCGCAATGGAAATTCGATCGATCTCAACATTTTGAGTATTTCAACGCTCGATACAGTCGAGTTTAAGTATAGAGTCTTATAAAAGAATTTTATTAATAAAAGTAAACTTTGCATTTAATTATGGTTTCAATCCCAACCTCGATTGTTCTTGCGTCGTTCTTAATTTTTGGCCAAATTTGAGCCTCGTTGTTCTTATAAAATTGTTGTACTGGAAAGCGTGTAACTGGATGGAGAATTTGCATGAATGCGTCTCAAAATCTTCAACCTTACACGATAAGCGGTCATTTTAATTGTCTTCAATGATTCTGAATACTGGCAATAACCTAGTTCACCGTATTTGAACAAAACGACAGTAGCAAAGCTGCATTGCAATTGGTTTACGTCCATTTTTAGTCTCAATTAGGTCCCTTCCGAATACAAGCCCATTTGCCCGGATTTTTAGTCTTTTTCACCTCAGTTCCCCCTGCGTTTACATGTGTTTGTTGCAATGCACTTCACTATACTTGCGATGGGGGGAAGTTTGCTTGTGCAATTAAGGTTTCGTTGAAGCTTTTGGTGGAACGTTATTCAACTTTATGCTATTCGGTATCGGAATTTTCAGTCGTCTTTTACCCTACCCCCCCTTACGTTTACAGGCATTTATTGCAATACACTCCATTATGCTTGCGATAGGGTCTATGTGTCTAGGTAAGCTTGCATGTGGAATAAGGGTTTGATTGAAGCTTTTGGGAGAAAGTTATTCAACTTAAAATATCCGAGACTAACTAAAATCGGCCGAGACTGAAAATCTGAGACTGGAAAAATCTGAGACTAAAAAATCTGAGAGCAACTATAAATTGGTGTATACGTAGGTCGTGGGCCGCAAACAACAGATCAGTTTGATAGTCCGAGCTGCTGAGAGAGCTTCTATTCCACATATTCTTGTTGCGGAGCACGGCCACTGTCCTACATACTCTAGATTTCACTCATAATCTAGCAGTAAAGATTCATTTCTGCTGCTTCAAATATCTAAAACCCTGAAATATTTAACTAGAACATGTTTTGTCATAATTGATCGCCAACAGTAGATCAAACTTCATTTCAGTGGCATTCGGTCTTTATAGACGGACGTTTGGCGTTATACAATTAATCTTCATAGTGGAAATTATTCGAGGTTAAAAGCTGAGTTTTGTACCCGTTTTCTGTTAGGAACGATTTCGCTTGAAGCTGCAAGGGATCGAAAATACACCGATACTATTGGCTGATATATCAAAACAACCCATTCTCTTGGACGTCCGCTTCTCTGAAAGAGGTCACAAGCATTTCGACCACCAAAACCTAAAATTTCAAGTTGAGATATTTTTTATCACGAACCAGCTTTACAATTACTATTTTTTGAATAAAGCTAAAACTCTGCTCTTTTAATAAAAAACATGAAGGAAATAAGAGTGAACCAAAACTCAGGAAAATTAAACTAGCACGACTTGGATATCAAACTGGCAACGTTTGAATCTTGATGAATTACACCCTTTTTTATAAGAGCAATTTTATAAGACA
>JAOBRH010467594.1:0-10321 GCA_027575125.1 Umimayanthus parasiticus | reverse complement strand
CAATCGCCGCCATGTTTGCCTGTTCACGCTATGTAGGTATGTATTTATCATACGATTTTACCATCTTTGCAAATTTTTCCAGCAATGAGCACATTTTTACGTGTTGTACAACTCTTCGTTAGCTTGTGTGTGAAGTTTCAGTTCTTGAACCCTCCTAGTTTAAAATGAACAACTATTTTAAGACTGGTACTCAAAACTGCAATCGAATGTATTCATTGCGGTGCTAGTGTTAGACTTCATCCTTACCACAGATTTTGTTTTCGCTTGCTTTTAGAATCATCAGTACATCACTTCATGGACTATACAGGACATCCGAAGATCAAGGGCAGCCGCTAAATTTGAACGAGTGGCAATTCGGGCAAGCAACCGTCATTTAGATTATATGTGTATAAGCAAACAAGACAAAAAGTACTCTGGCGAACAGCAGACTTCACTTTCACGACTTTGTTTTTGCATGAAAGCCTCTTTAAAACAGAGAAATCTCTACAAGTTTATTCAGTTTGTTTGCTTGTTTCAAGAAATTAATGAAAGAGGAAACTTTCCTGCAATGCACCCGAGACGCTCTACTGAAACCAAATGTGCTAGAGTTCGTTCTTCATCAATTAACTTGCCGCAGCTGTTGCATGCAAATATATAACTATGAAATGCGGATTAAATTGTGGTCTTTCAAAAAGAGTTCAGAACAGTTAATCAAAGACTATTCATTTCAAACAAAAAACAAAGCATTACTGATGAACGTACTGCTATATGATTTTTTATGCTCTTTAAAAAACAAACGTTTTGGTGCGAACTGATTATCTTCGAACTTGGTACGGCATTCTTCTTGTTTTATGCCAAACCTAAACTTATTGTAGCATTTCCAGCTAAAAATTAAGCTAAATATTTCATCATCTTTTGGTATTTTTATAAGGACTTTAATCTCCAAAATTTCAGTGGTAAGGAAACCTTATTTCCTTTTCGTGCGGAGTTACCGTGGACAATGACTTACAAAAGCACCAAGACAACGTTTTTCGTTTATGGAAGAATGTTTGTTTATCGTATCGTACGCGTTTCTCATTTGTTGCTGTTCTTTTCGTCTGTTCTGTGCTGCTCTCTTGGAAAATCTGTCGAATGTTGGTCATTTTCAAAGTTTCGCAGATCTATAAGAACTATTCCATTGCAATAATAATCGAGGCTAACTGAAATATTTTCCAGCGCCAGAAAACGATCAAAGTTTAATTGTCGAGTATATATCGTTTTTCACAGACATTAAAATCCAAACACACTGTCTAAATTACTGTTAAAACATTTAATATTTCCTAAGATCAGCAATATTCAGAACCGTCCTTTTACGAATCTTGAAATAAACAGATTTAATCCGGATTGTCCCAAACAGCTCGTGCACGAGCAACGATTTGCGCATGTACAATTAGAATACTGCTGAGTTTGGTAAAACTAAAAGGCCACTTTTTGCCAGCGAATTTTTGTTAAATACACTATATATATTTTCTCAACTTAACTAATAAGACTTTACAGCAGCACTTCCATTTACTTTATAATTCCCCCCAGTATCCTCAATTAGCTCAACCAGACGAAGTTGACAGGTTTTCAATCGAAAAAATTGTTAATCAGAACGACAAAATGCGCGAGGCAGGTGCAACTATTGATTAATTGTTGCTATGGCAATCCCTTTCTGATACGTCGAACGTAGTTCATTACAATAGGGCCGTCGGTGAAGTTATGATTCTAAACGCTGTGTGTCCAAGTTTTGTCTCGAACTAACAAAAAGTAACGTTTTTCGTCAGCTACTACAGATAACGTTTCCGAAAACAGGATTGGATACAACTCATCTGCGCGTAAGACTGTTTAACATGGAGTTTGGAGGAGATTTCCGAGTAAATTCCGGCAATTTCCTGATCCTAATTTGTTTATAAAAATTTACAAACTGATTGTCTGACCTTCCGGGAAGAGCATACCGGTCTCTGATATACAGAGGAAATTGGTTTATTGATTATAATGGCAGAATCGATGTCCAGTCTTGATGTTGGTGCTGAGAAATTATGAAAGCAAGTGCCGGTCTTAGCTTGCGGTTGTCGGGGTCTAGCGTTCAAGCAAAACGTTCAAAGAGTGAAAACAGTACACCAGGAGCATCGCCGACCCGGGCTGTCTTAGGAGATTTAAATAACCAAGAAATTCAAAAAGGAGAAATCGACAGCAAATTTTGTGGCGTTCCCTTGGAAGATTTCGATTCGCACCGGAACGATGTAAGTCTTTTATCCATGTACTTAAAATAATATTTCTAAAAGCTGTGGTCGGTGAAGTAAGAATTCTGAAGGCTGTTTGTTAAGGATTTGTTTCGGATTAAGAAAAAGTAAAGTGTCTCGTCATCTGCTAAAAGATTAGATTCTCCCTTTGCATGAATCGTCACATAGATGGAGGAAAGCAATTGCTAAGTGTGAAGAGCACATATATGTTCACTATAGGTTGTACATTTTTCGTCACGTCAAAATGTACCACGTCTAAAACTACTCGAACCTCTCCTATATAGTCAATTGATTATGTCTATTGCTAGTACGCAAGTATATTTACTTGAATATAGAACTTTATAGTATGCATTATATTTTGTTATTTTATAGCGTGCCTTGGGCTGTGCCGAGTACTAAATCAACAAACTCGAATTCGAATATAAAATGAACTAAAAGCTGTTTTTTCATCTGCATATTGTCTGCTAAAATGAGCCCAAACAATCATTATATTTTCTGTTAACTGTACGTTATGGAGACTTCAGACTTTTTGGATTTTAGAATGAATAAAATACGTTGCCCTCCGAAAATTTAAGAATAGCGCTCGCCAACCAGTAACAGCTGGTTTGTATAAATATAGCAGTAAACCGGCAACGTTTAGCTGCTCGTGACTCGAACGAATCCTAGCTGTTTTGTCATTCATCTCGTTTCAGGGAAAACTTCACACATCAGAATCTACTGCTTTTGGTCAATTCGTGAGTGATGCATTTGAAAGTGCGTCACAAAACTACTCCGGGGCTTTTTTGGTCATGTGTTGACAGCTAACACTGAGATTCTGAAAGCACTTAGTCCTTCTAAAAAGTTTGTATTTAGAATTTATAAAGAATTTTGCCTTACAATAGTTTAACTTAAGTCAGCGAAATTTCAGCATAGAGCAAAACGGTTTTGAGTTGAACTTTCGGTTAAACTAGTGTCCCATAACTGAGCCAGTAAAAGTGCGCGAATTCATTTTTTTTTCGGGAGTGGAAGCGGAATCTTTTCAGTATGATAATTCGTGATTCACAGATATTTTTCGACCAATAATTCATGATTCATTTATAGAATTTCTTCATGATTCATGATTCATTTATTTTTTGTCCATGATTCATGATTCACAGCCTGCGAGGTGATGTGATTCATGATTCCCTCACTTTTTTCACATTTTTTAGCCGTGATTCATGATTCACGATTCCGCTTCCACCTCCGATTTTTTTGGCATTGCGTTCTAGATTGGGTAGGCTGGTATAAGAATTCTTGTGACTTTTAAAAACCCTATTGTGGTTTTATTATTATCATTTGTAATGATTTAAAGATAAAAAGGGAAACTTGAAGGATTTGTTTTGGCTTCAGGAGGTACATACTGTCCGCTGTTCTTGCTACCTCGCATTTCAGAATTTTGAGAACCATAAATTATTAGTGAAAGAACTGCTTCTCAACACTGATTTGCAAACAACATTGTTGGTAATTATGAAGTTATGACTCGCAAATGCGTTGTAACTAGAGTTGAACTAGGCGTTTTGTTTGCCAATTCGTTTCGAATTTTTTATGACGTTTCCCTGTGCGTGCAGAGTAAACTTTTGATCGGTATTTAAGATCTTGAGAAACACTGACAGGTTGTCGGTTCTGCTTTCTTTGGAGTTCTGTGCTAACCTTTTGGCTTGACCAAAGACAATCTGATCAGTTAATCACGCAGAGCCAAGAATGTAGTTACAATTAAAAAACCAATATGCAAATATTGTAACTTTAAAATCGTAAAATATTCATGATAAGATAGATTTTGAGTCTCCAGATGAGCTCTTTGTTTTAATCTCATCGACTTAATCCAAAGCCGAAGGATAGAGGTTGTGCCATTTTATGCAGTGGCCAGTGCAGACCAGTTTCCGCCCAATATTTGTTGGTTTTCCATGTTTTCGGGTTGGTTGTCGTTTGCAAACTCAACTTGAATTGAAGGAGTGCAATAACAATTAAAACCACATTAAGTTTTGTTGCACGGAACTCTAGACTGCTTGAACTTGTGTGTAAACACTGACGATTTTATATAAACACGCAAATTATGACACGATTATTATAGAATTATCTAGCTATGCGGCAACCTGTCTCGGTTTCCCAAGGCTATAAACTGCAATATACTCTAATGAAACACAGATTTCGAGGTTTTTTTAAAAAAAATATCGTTAGCATTGTTTTCCTGAAATTGCTATTTTTCAAAGGATTTTTGTTTTGTTAATTTATTACAATTGCTCAGCATGCATGTACAAGTACTTCAACTTCTAACGAGCAGAT
Organism: Umimayanthus parasiticus; assembly: GCA_027575125.1. NCBI lineage: Eukaryota > Metazoa > Cnidaria > Anthozoa > Zoantharia > Parazoanthidae > Umimayanthus > Umimayanthus parasiticus. The sequence continues at coordinate 5,777 of JAOBRH010467594.1, read as the reverse complement.
GCTCTCTCGACAGCACGCTGTGAATATTGAGGGAAAAATTAGGTTGATAACTGATATCGGTTACAGAAAATTTAAGTTGTCACTGTTTTGTTTCTGTTAGATATTAGTACCGAATAATTGTCGAAAGATTCGGAGAAAAATATCCAAATAATGTTTTTGGTACTTTTGTTAGATCTTTGCGTTTACGAGGCTGTAAGACTAACTGAATGGTCAAAAAGCATAAAAAGTACATCACGAAATGTTATTTTTGAAATCAGAGAGACACAGTTCGGAATGGAAAGCTGTTCATAACAAACTTTCTATTATCATTAGTTCGATAAATAATATGAAAATGTAAAACTGATTGAAATTTTGGTCAAAATGTGTTTTTGTGTTTAAATTTAGGCCATAAGACTTGCTTCAGTGAGCTACGGGCAGTATTGTATTTTCAGATCAAGTTTGTGTACACTCTTTTTTTATCGGAACCTTTCTATAAGAACGTCGAGGATAGAAAATCCCCAAATTTAAGAACAGGCAGAGCTTGGGCGAACATAGCGAACATTTGTGTCACATACTGTATTCAGTGGAGAGAATTTGTTGTTAAACTGTACAATATCAGTGGTACAAATTACACTCCGCGTTACTGATCAAACTGGGAAAGACGAAGCAGCATGATCGATCGAAGAACACTTTTCGGGAGAAAGTTCAGAAAGTTTTCTTTTTAATTTATTGACCCATTTACCGTTTTTATTGCTCAAAAGCAACAGTTTTTTAAAAATATCTTCCTTCGATTTACCAATTGCAGGAAAAAACGGTAGAGTTTAAAGGTAAAAATAGGGAGGCCACATGGATATTGCACCAAAAATCGGGATGGTTCAGTAGAATCTCTGATTCACTTTTACACCATTAGGTAAACCTATTCTAATTAAATATTAAATGCAATAAATGATGTTTTGGAACAGGTCCTACACTCCATACTGGGAAGGCAAAGTATTGGTGCACACTTCACCAGTTGATTACCTCAAGTCTATTAACCTCACCAACTGGGGGTCCCTCTCTAGAGTATCAGGGTGGGCATTTGTTTCTGGACCCAAACCAATCAGGGTAAGTAAAGTCTAACTGGACGCTGCGGAGAGCAATTTGTCTTTGACTGACTTCCAAACTGTGTCACAAGATGCAGCAGAAAAGCAGGTGTTAGATGTATGTAATTGTATGCTGTATTTGACCTTTTATGTATTGACTTTTAAACATTTTACAACTTAAGGCCTATTTCAGATTTTCTTGTAAGTTCTATCACTTCGCCACGCTAGCTACATCAAATGAAGTAGTTGCTTTCTGGTTTTGGAGCCGAATTCAGCAAAGCAAGAGCTGAAGGGCCTTGCGAGGAGGTAGGGACGGGATAGGAGATTCCCGTCTACATGTTAAACATATATAGATGAAGGGTACAGGGTGAATACAATCCAAAAGGAAACAGAGAGATTTGAAAAAGTTAAAATACAACAATCATGGGCTGGGTTTGTATGGATGGACCCATGCTCTAGCCGCACAAGATTAATCTGAAAATGTACATAAAACTATGTAGAAACTCTTAAAAAGTGCAAAAATTATGTTCGAACGTTTTCGAATAGAAATCGTCAGACAGAGTTTGATGATAATACTTATTTGGTGTGTTTAGAGTGTATCTCCAGCCAACAAAGGATTCCAGCTCATACCCGTCGTGCAGATTACAGTCGGTTGGTCGCATACTAGGGTGGTGGTACGGAATCTAATTTTAAATGAACAAGTGTCACTCTAACCTAACAATTAAACCCCCGTTTTCGAAAGGTTATGGTAACCCCTTTTGGAGAAAATTTAATTCTCTGGGATCCCAGAACTAAAATGTTCAACTACATGTATTGGCACCCCTTCATTTTCCAAACCAAAATCTAAAAATCAGACTCCCAGTTTCAAAGAGGACTTCTCTAACATCACACATAGCACAGAACATATAGCCACAACGAGACTCCTCCGTCTCCTTCTTATTCTCGCCCGGGGTTGATAGTTTGTCTGTATGTAGGTTGCCCAGGTAATGGCGGAAAAAACGAAAACACGTTTGAAGCAGTTGTGTCCCAAGATTCCCATCGACCTTGGCTCCGTACGAGACTTGGACAGCAGGTCCGAAGGCACTGGACAGGGGGTGCTGTGAGTGTCTAATATTTTATGGCCGTGCAGTAAATGGGCTCTTTCCACCAGTATTTTAACTGTATGCAATCTTACATATTTTACGTGTTGCCAGTTTTATCACATTCCTGTATATAAATGTACAGTTTAACCTGTGGAAAGTATTTGAATGGTAAACTTTCATTGGTACATGGGTGTGCTTTTTGTACACACGGACAAATCAAGACATGGGACAAAAATTTAGATCCCCCCCCCTTTTATTCAACCAAGGTCTGTTATTTGGTTATTTGTTATTTAGTCAGGCTCATCGAGTTCAAATGGAGTCCTGATCAACGTAAATGCGACAAAATTTACAAGTAACTGAACAGAATATAAATACATAAATACTACACATAATATCAGGGCCGTACCTAGAAGTTTTTGAGCAGGGGGCAGTGCTGATAGTTTCATTTATTTCTGGGGGGCCAGAGATGACACTTATTAGGGCATTAAAGTCACTTTGTCGGATCTCTGGGGGGGCAACTGCCCTGAATATTAGCCACATTTAACTACATTTAACAACATATAAGACGTTAATAGTTGTAGTTACTATTGGTGAAGATGATTTTTAAGCCTATTCTTGAATAAATCGAGTTTCTACTTGCCTGATTTTTCGCAGCACACCATTGTTTGCGCGAGCACCACTGATTTATTCTGAAGCGCCCCTGTTATCAACCATGAATAGTTACCAAACTATATACAGTTGTTTCGTTTATGTTAACTTGTGCTGTTATTATTGTTGTTGTTTCATAGTGGCAATAGACTTCAACAGTTGAATTTGTATTGACTTACCAATATTCTGTTCCTTCAGAATCCTTGGAGAAACTACTACGGGTTGTGTTATTGGAGGAACTGCTCTCTGGAAACGAGGTATGCATGTGATGGCAAACTTTCGTGAACCATCGTGTTTTATAACTATGTATACTATTTCAGCAATTTTAACGAACTTTCGGCTCCCTTGCTTACTGGCTTTTGTCCATTGGAACACTTTAACTCAGCCAACAAATGGCCCGTATAAATTGACCCCATTAAAAGGATTCTTTCACTGTTCTGCACATTCTCGGGTTCTCAGAAATTTAATCTGTGTTCCAGCCCGGAACAAAGTTAATTTCTGGGGTTTTAGGCGGCGAAGTGGCGAAGGTGAATTTCATCTGAAAAATATCAGCATACACTTGCGACACAAGATAATCTGAAAAACAGTTTCTAAGTAAATACTTTTCTAGCTTTGTCTGCTACTTATTCCGTTGCTCAGATACAATTACAGTACATTTTATTTCTTTTATTTCTTCTTTTTCGCTTAGGTGGTTTATTTGCTGTTCAAGACTGAGATATTTGCATTTTGTGTTGTACTTGTCTATTGTGTGTGTACCCAACCTAATATTTTTAATTAATTCAATGAAATATAGCTTTCTAGTCTAATAAGTCTATGATTACTTTGAGATATTTACTGTATTTACGCATGCATTTCTTCATTATTACAATCAAAAGAGTAAATAAAGTTGTTGTTGTTGTTGTTGTTTGTGACAAGGTGGTTATAATCCATGGTTCTACCCAGTTTAACGAACATAGTGCTTTGCTCTCACAAGGCCAAAATGTTGCGGAAGCCGACTACGTATGATGACATCTATATATTTACTGTATTTTCTGCAGCATACTATATTTTAACATAAATTTGTCAGTTCAGAAACGTTATAAATAAAGAAAACACCAGCAGGTTGCGCAACGAGCAAACTTTACTTTGCTCACACCAAAAAGTGGGCCGATGCTACTCACCCCCTCCCCCACTGGAAGAGTTTGTGTATGAGGACTGTCCTCTGTTTGTTTGGCATGTCTGGTTCAGGTGTAGACCATACTGTGCTCCCTTCTAAAATCGCTTTCTACTTATCCGGTCCAGCCGACCAAAAAGAACTGATACTGGCCGGTTTAAATGGAAAGGTCCAAGTCGCGCGAATACATTTTGCCCGCCACAACTCTCCAAATTCCCGTGCTGTGGCCGAGCGGGCAATTTTATTTTTTTACGCCCACTTCAAGATGGCGGACTGTCACGGCTCAATTAATATCCGTAAAGCTATATAATAAGCGCTATCATGGTTATTTATGGTTATCTACGGTTAGTGAGAGTTGAGGTTGGGATAAGGGCTACATTTGTTTAGTAGAAAGGGGCAAAATAGGAACTCTGGATAGACATAAAATAAAATTTGTGTGTTGGCAGCCAAAAGAGCGGCTGGTGTAGTGGCAATACATGGTGACTGCGGTGTTAGAGGTCGCAGGTTCGAGACTCGTCATGCTCTCCTTTCACTCGTTTTAATTTTAACTTCTATTTTTTCTTGAAATTTTTCCAAGAGTGAGTTTCAGTTTGAGTATTGTCGTAGTACTAGTAAGGGTCCGCCATCTTGAAGTGGGCGTAAAAAAAAATCGCCCGGAGCGGAGGAACTGAGCGGCTCTGATTCATGGACAGGGCCATTCTAGCCACTCTTCGTGCGTACCATTTTTAAAAGAACCAACTGGTCAGACCGACCGACCAGTCGGGACAAGTGTAAAGCGACCTAGTAAGTGATCTTTTTTACCTAGGTATGGTTGGAGAAGAGGTTGTGGAGAAAGCAGTTCGCACATTTGAAGATAATCTCAGCTGCGAAGCTTGCGTCGATCATCTCATGCAAGACCAGGTGAGACAGGTTTCGGTGGCTTAATAGTAATAATAGTAACAATTACAACAACAACAGCAATTGCAATATCAACTTTGTTACAGTTCTCTCACTGGGTGCTTCTTAGCCTGTTATCTAAATATGATTACCTGTGTAACTACTTATAAGATCCATAAATTTGCAATTATTAAAATTCTATCCAAAAATTTCTCTTATAACAAATAGAAAGAAGTAATGGCCACTAGGTTACAGAAGAGATCTTACAGCATTACAAAACAATACAGAATCTTTTATGTTTCGTACATCGATTGGTAGTGCATTGAATGGAGATGAGCAGAGTCTTGAAAGGTACCATCATACAGAAGGTTACACACTGTAACACCTAGAGCTGGTGGAGGTAAACCGCAGGCCCGTTGGCTGATTTAGGATATCGTGGTTGATTAAAAACTCATTCTACAACTACAGCAAAACCCGGCCGCAGGTTCTTATGTTGACGGTTGGTACCAGGAAATTAGGTTAAACAGGTTCTTAACCCTCGAACGTCCAGGAGATGGGTGTGGGGGGGGGGAGGGTTGGACCCTCCTCCCTCATAGGTTTTTTCGACCTAAAAATTGAAGCTTTCAAGCAATCAAAATGAAATTTTCAGCTCCTGTAGTTCAATAATGAGCGCATCTTTTGACAATAATTGGATGACGTAATCACTTATAATTTATGCAAAATTAATTATATAAATTAAAATTTGACTGAAAACTGTAACTTTTCGACAAAATCTGTTCTTATTTATTCTTTTCCACTCTATTTTTAATCATATTCCTATTTGAGGCTGCAAAGGTATGCAGAAACATGTTTTCTACTAATTCCAAGGAAATTTGCTGCGATTTTGGACTGTTATTGTTTTGAAAAATCCAAGGACGGCGGCCAAGATGGCGGACATGTTGTGAAACTACTGTAGCA
>JAOBRH010467483.1:0-10321 GCA_027575125.1 Umimayanthus parasiticus | reverse complement strand
GAGGCGAGAAGATTCGCCAACCAAAAAGAGTCCTATAATACGGGGGGGTTTTTTGGCTGCAGCGTGTTTGCTACCAGAACCTGGCAGTTGATGACTGTGCGCTTTAGGTCGATTTATTTGTTTGAGTTCAATTGCATAAGCTGTAAACAAACTGCAACTTCCACACAACTTTCACTTGATGTAATCCCACAACATCCATGCGTGATGGTACAGGCTAGTGAAAATCGCTCGTTAAAATATTTCGTTGTTTCAGTTCAATATTCGATTATATCTCAACCACTCCAATAGTGTCGAGGCAACAAACTTGTAAGCTCGCCCTTTTCTCGTAATAAGATTGTTGCTCACCAGATATAATAATATTAAGAATAATAATAACAATAACAATGATGATAATGATAATAATAATAATAATAATAATAATAATAATAATAAAAACAATGTATTAATTATAATAGTAATATAGTGAAATAGTATTTGATGAGGTAGCATACATCACCCTCAGAGCGGTTTACAGAAGAGCCACCAAACAAACTAAAAATTAAAAAGAAGTTAATAAAGACCTATATTAAGATAACGTGACTATCATTAAATAATAAATAAAGTAGGAAATAAAGTTTAGAATGATTCACATACAAAAAATCTTAAATGTGAAATCCAGCCACGTATTGGACTTTAGACACGCCACGCTTGAATGCAGATATGTGTTTCTCTTGTAATTCCAAACATCTGCAACAAGATTTATTATAATAATAATAATAATAATAGATTGTAACAGGGATAATATAGAACGTGCAGAAGTAAAAACGAAATACAAATATTACAAGAACTATTTTCGAATTGTAACAAAATTACAATGACAGTTTACAACATGAATGAAAAATAATGTGTGTGCCAGTGACTCTATCCTCTAAATGAAAATGGTTTGCGGCCATTATGCTACCTTTTAGTAGTTCAGTATCAATTTTAAGTTGGATATAACTGCATAAATATTTACCAAAACCTGAAAACAGTAAACTGGTCTGTGGCCGGAGTGGTGGGTTTTCCGACTCTTCCTGTCCGGCAACTCGAGAGACGAGTCCATGCACAGAACAGACAGAACAGAGAGTCAATGCACTACATTATTCAAGCTATCTTGAAGAGTTGAGTTTAAAATATGTATCAATTTTAACTGGGTTAATATATAAGCGAATAGTTTTAGAAAATCAGCTTACGTAATTTTTAGAAAATTTATTTTCCCTGTCCGTGGAAAGAACAAATGGTGTCACAGCAATGATATTCAGTCCGCTGTTTTTCGTGTTAATTTCTGAATCACAGTTTTGCCAGTTGAACATAAACCTATCGGTGTATCTATTATTTTCTACAAACTTGTTCTGATAAAGTTCGTTTTCGATTACAAAAATTAACAACATAATAGCAACATAATATTCATTATTCCGTCAATATATATTTGCTTGTAGAGAACAACAAACTGCTTAAAAGTCCAATACAGACCGATAACAGGGGATGTGGTAAAGTACTGCTTAATTTTGGTACATTACAAACTGTTATGTTATTTACGATGCAATGTGGTGTGATTTGATAGGCCTGTTATTGGCCCAAATCTCGCCTAATCTTCCAGTGAGTTTAGGCAAGATTAGGCAAGATCAGGCAGGAATCCAAATTTTTCTCAAAAAGGCAATCGCGAGAAGTCGCAAGATTAGGCGAGATCAGGCGAGATTAGGCAGGAATAGACTTTTTGCAAAAATGGTATCAGTGGGAATTTGTGAGATCAGGCAAGATTAGGTGAGATTTGGCAAGAATAAACTAGGGGCACATTCAATTGACTCTATTCCAGAATAGGAATAAACAGGCCACAATTCCTGCAAAGTTAGAAGAAAAACACAACAGAGTTATAGCTCTCACCCCAGTTATTATTTTTAACTAGATAAATGACTGTTCTGCGAATTAGGAGAGAATTTTGAAATTTTATTCTTATTCCGGAATAGACAGAATAGGTTCAATCGAATGCACCCCAGATAAAGAGACTGGCTCCAAGTCATTGGAGGCAAGTTTAGGGGAGAGAGGCATGTGACTTAGAAAATAAATTGAGTAACAGTAACATCCACCTTGGACTAGCACCTAGAAATTTATACTTAACTTCCAAACATCACAAGTTGCTATAAAGAATGAATGAAATGAATTTGTTCAAGGTTCATAAAATCCCATTTTCCCCCCAAATCTAGTAAACTTCTGGCTTTTTCACATAACTTCAACTGCCAATCTTGTTCATGTTCAGCAATGCTGTGAGTGTGGATAAATTTACAAAAGATTCCCACACATAATTTTATTTCAAAAGTGGTTGTGAATGTTAATAATTGATTTCATTAAATTGTTATGGTAGGCCAATAAGCACAACCAAAGTCATCACTTATTTAACTTTTACCAGTATCAAACAATTACTGATTGGCTTCACTTTTATTGATTACATCAAATGGTTGAGTCAGGTGCAGTAATTTTCAAAATAAATTGTTTCAAACATAGATGTGAACAATATGAAAATGAACTAGTGCAAAGACTGGAAGGGAACTGACGAACCATATGTGCTGTACTACACAGTCACATTTACATTATTTATACAGACAAACAAAAACATTCATTAGAAAATTAACGACATTTATCATAACTAGCTATAAGCATAAAAAATAAAAAAGTTCAAATACTAAATGTTGTTAAGTCCAGGTGGCAGGAGGGCGTGCAGGGTTAAAAATATTTACATATAAATATTTCAAGTTTACATGAAAAGAAATTATTACTCAATTGAAATCCCACAGCTTTTTAAAAAATCTAGTTTAATTACTTTATATAATATTAATCAGTCAAACTACATGTCCAAATGATTCTCAAGCATTTACATTCAAGTATTTCAACATTCTTTAATAGTGCCATTGATCTGCGATTAACATTTTCCTTTGTAACATACATAATGAGACACATTATAAATGCTTTCATATGTTTTAACCGGGACTGGGGATTTGATACATCAACTATTAAACTTACAGCTAGGGTAAGAAATGAAATATTTTAAAACAAAAGTACAAAACTTACGTTAGTTGTAACAGAAAAATAGTATATAAGTATATTTATAATTATCATATTATATTTATAGACATAACTGCAACTTACAATTAGAATGAAAATATTCCAACCAACCAAATTTTTCTATTTAGCTTGACTCCTAGGATAGGTGTTTCTTGTTTAAAGATAAAATCCAGAATAATGCATATTGTATATTGTACCAGCACCAAATTCAAGTATCATTTAATATTAATATTATGAAATGAAGCCTAATTTCTGATGATCTTAGTTCTTACGACTTGACTGCAATGGATCTGTCAGCAATTTGGCAGTTGTTTGGTTTGCTGATTTTTGGTGAACGTGTGAGCTTGATTTTTACAAGTCATTTTGTCAATTGTCGCCTTAAAATTAGGTAGCATACAGGCCTGACAGAATATTCAAACTGCCAACTGGCTTGGTTCCTTTTTGTTCCTCTTTCTTTAAGAAGCAAAATACACCCACTCCGTATTTGGTGCCGTATGCTGGAGTCTTTCTCAGCGTCACTTGCTTCCTAATAGTTCCAACTGTTTCTTTTGCTGCTGGAAACTTTGATGTGCAACTAGGCACTAAAATTGAAGCGAAAACAGCGATTACTCCTAGTCAGACTCAGGGCGCATGCTCCTAGCCCTGCCGTTCACCCGTCAAACTAAAAGTATTCCACATGGAATTCCACCTGTCAGTGACAGAAAAATGATTATCAGGATGAGAGGAAGCTATAAAAATTTGCGGCCAAATCTGTGATATATAAATGAGAACTGTAATATACCTAAACATGAAGTATTGCAAAGACAAGAGTAGGCAACTGGTCTGTGGTCACATCCGCCATTTTGATATTACCCGATATGCATTTCAGTCCGTGAAGAAAGAGATTGGGGCGAGCTGGAATATCCTGCATGTACTCGGTGTAGTTGAACATGTTGAATACTGGCAATTTCAGAAATACAAACAGTCGAAGCTCAGCTAAGCTCGATCCATCCTCCAAAGAATCCAATGCAAATCTGAACTTGCCTCCGTCAATGCAGACTGCATGCAGTTAAAGCTCCTCCAACTAGGAACCAGTACAAATTACAATGATCATGATTTGGATGGAAATTCAAAACCAAAGATTGGTGACTTTAGAATGCCTGTCTAATTCAGTCATTGTTCTTCACTTACCGATATTTACTACACGAAATCCTCTCGTGTTTTAACAATTGACAGTCGATGCTCATTTATTTCTATTCACCTTTTGATTTGTGTTTGGTTTTATGATATTATTCATTGGAAAGATCCTGCCTGCAAAGCTTTGCGCGGGGTATCAAAATCTCTGTTTTAGTTTGCCATGCTGCCTACCAAAGCTGTAATGAGAAGTTTTTTGTTTTGTTCTCATTTAATTTTGTGTTTAATATATTTCTTTTCACCTTTTGATTTAAGTTTGGTTAATATTATTCATTAGAAAGATACCTGCTTGCAGACAGCAGAGCTTTGCAGGGTATCAAAATCTATGTTTTAATTAGCCAGACTGCCTACCAAAGCCAAAGCTGCAATGAGAAGTTTTATGTTTTGTTCACATTTAATTTTGTATTGAAATTTGATTTGATCAAAATGATGTTCAAAGTACAGAGGTTGAAAATATCATTTGGCAGGATAATACATGTATGTAATTTATGATGTACTAACTGAATTTTAGGATTTGCAAAACCATAGACAAATGCTCTTTGTATTAATAATGGGACAAGATAAAAATGTAAATTATACTTTTCAAACAATTTTTTCCATTAAAAACCCAAACATTACTTTCCCTTGAAGCAACTGCTTACATATTTTTGTAGGATGGTGAATGTTCAGTTGTTAATTTTCTGGGTTGAGGGAATTTAGCCTGTGTCTATGTACATCTTAATAATTGAAGTGAGGTGGCAGAGTGGGTGCAAACCTTGCTCTTTTGTTACTGATCTATTTCTCAAGCCGTGCTTGTAGATCTACACTACAGTCTAGCATATAATCTTGCTTGTTACTGCAATCAAGGAAATGTTGAATTATAGAGTGAGTTATAAGTAATATGCCTCTAATCAGTAATATATCTATATGTTCAATGATAACTCATTGGCAATATTTGGTATCACTGCACTATTAAACAGGTGGTAAACTAATCCATCTTGGTCAGGTTGTAGCTTTTTTGCACCATTCTTGAACCATGTAGACATTTATTAGCCTTAAGAGATCAAGCTAGGTAAAAAATGTTGAGACAAAAGTCATACCTTCATTTCAGTGGTAGATTTGTATAAAACTTAATAGTTGGGGAAGTCTTTACAATGAAAATACATTTTCTGGCAGCAAGGAAGACCTTGCAACTTTGTAGGACCAAGTGGATTTTTCAATCACTCCCCTATCACCACCAGCACCACCATCCACTGCCATGTTTAGTAGTGCCCCAGCCCGCACCACCATCCAATGTCGTATTTAAAGGCTCTAGAGCCTACCGTATTAGTGACATGTGCAACTAAATCTGCAACCACTGAATGGTAATATTTATCACTGATCAGCTCCACTGGGGGAGAGGGGTACTTCAGACTTTCGATTTCAGAGGCGCATCTGGTTTTGGATGTGTGTGAAAATTTGAATTTTGGCTGGGAACATGAGGGGATATTTGGTAAGATAGGCTGGAAAGTATCAGTAGAGATTTGGCAAGAGTTAGCGAGAACAGGCGAGATTAGGCGAGATTGGCTAAAAATATGGGGCGAGATTAGGCGAGGTTTGGACCAATAACAGGCCTGGCAGAAGGCACGGATTAATCTCCTTATACATCCCTGGCCACGATCCGCCAGTTGATATCACGATTTACATGGATATTTCTGTTAATCCAGGCCCAACTAAGCCATTCATCTCTCCGCCATCATCTCTTCGAATACTGTATTTAAATGCACGGAGTTTGAGGGCCATCGTGACTGATGAAAGCGACACAGGCGGTAAAATATGTAAAATAACCATTCTACAACAAATCTTTATAGCGGTAATTTTGACATCGTTGTATTAAATCACTGAGACATGGCTTAAAAACTCTGTGATCGACAGTGAAATTATCCCAGGTTATTCTATCTTTCGACGAGAGAGAGAAGATCGCGCTGGCGGAATATTAATTGCGGTCAAGGGAGACATTCAAAATTCAAGACCACCTGATTTAGAGAAGGGAGGCATCGAGCTGGTTGTCATGGATCTAAAAGAAGGAAACACAAAGGCCGTTACCCTTTATTGCTTCTATCACCCTGATTCATCGCCTGAGCCTCTTCTTGAACTTAATTCATCTCTACGAAACAACACAGAGTCCGCTTGTATCCTAGCACTTGGCGATTTCAATCTGCCAGAACTGGATTGGACAGGCGATGAAACAGACCCAGCAAACAATGGAACACAAAATATTCTGTGATCTTATGGGGAACAACTTTTTATATCAGTTTGTCCTTGGTCCCATGCATGTTGCCTGAAAAAAGCTCGACCTTGTGCTATGCAATTGGCCCGAGATTATCGAAGGCGTTCTAACTTTTCACCCACGTGAAGGTATATTTCCCTCAGACCATTACGTTGTGGAGTTTGAAATCCGACAAAAATTTCAAAGAGCAAAAAGAGTAACGGGACAAGTATACGACTTTAACTTTAAGAACGGGAATTTTGATGACCTACGGGAATCTATTACTCGAGTACCTTTCGATATAGCTTTTTCTGATGATATAAACGAGCACTGGTCAAACTGGAAAGATTTGTTCTTAACGACCGTGAAAGAACACATACCGGTAAAATCAGTTCATGATACTAACTCTCCTCCTTGGATAGATGGCGAAGTCCGTCACCTGATAAGCAAGAAATACACAGCTTTGAAAAAGTTTCGCCAGGACAAGACACCAGAACGTAAGCAAAAACTACGCGCTTTGAGTCAAAAAATTAAGTATGTAACTCGCTTCAAACATCGACAGTACTTACAGCGAATTGAGAAGTCATTTAAGGATAACCCTAAGAGGTTTTGGAGCTACCACAAAGTGTTTCTAGGAGGTCGGTCAAGCGCAAGTCCGGTGATCTTGTACAAAAGTGTGACAGCTAAGGAGCCTGCTCAAAAAGTAGAACTTTTTAATAAATATTTCTGTTCTGTTTTCCTTCCCGCAGCCTCTAATGTAAACAGAGCTCAAATTAACATACCACCAAAAACTGACATGAAAATTTCGCAAATTGAAGTATCAGTCGAAGAGGTGAGAGATTATTGAATGGGTTAGACACTTCAAAAGCATGCGGTCCCGACGGCATTCCAGCCCGATTACTAAAACAATGTATTGAACAAATAGCTCCGAGTCTGTGCGCTATTTTTAGCAACTGTCTTAGCAGCGACAGAATTTCAAGAGAATGGAAATCGGCAGATATAACACTTATCCAGAAGAAAGAATCGAAAGAGCCAGCTGATAATTATCGACCCATATCGCTTCTTCTGATTTAAGCAAAGTTTTGGAACGTTGTATATTTAAAGCCATGTACCATCACAGTAAAAGCTTAATTACAATACCTCAACACGGATTTCTCAAGAATCGTTCGTGCGTTACACAGCTACTGTCCGTACGGCACACTATCGGTCAATACCTTGATCAAAACACTCAGACAGATGTTGTTTACTTGGATTTCGCCAAAGCTTTCGATGTGGTGGATCATCAGATCCTGCTGGCCAAGCTGTAGGCGTACGGGGTGATTGGGCGGTTACATTCATGGTTTACTGACTATCTCGTTGGTCGGACGCAGAGAGTCATTACTGAAGGCGAAGCGTCACAGTGGGAACTAGTCACTTCTGGTGTACCACAAGGAAGCCTCCTGGGCCCATTATTGTTTACTATTTTTATCAATGATCTACCCGAAGAAACCGAGGATGCTGTTATGGCTGCATTGTTCGCCGACGATACGAAAGTGTACCGCAGCATCAAATCAATGGCCGACTGCATTTTCTTACAGAACACTCTTACGAATTTCGATGATTGGTCCCAGCGTAACAACATCCGTTTTAACGCCAGCAAGTGCAAAGTCCTAACCGTGACCGTAAGAAGAATCCCCTAACCTACAACTACCACCTCAACCAAGTTCAGCTTGAGTGTGTCACCAATGAGAAAGATCTCGGGGTTATTGTCACACGTACCCTCTCTTGGAACCTACATACCCACACCATCGTCAAAAAGGCTAATAGACTCTTTGGGCTTCTGCGACGCACACGCCCGCTACTGACCGATGTGTCAGTCAGGCGCACACTCTACCTGGCACTAGTGAAGTCACAGCTGTCCTACGCTACGCAAGTTTAGTCCCTGTCACAAATATACCTTAAAACAGAGATTGGAAGACTTGAGAGGAGAGCGACGAGATGGATTTTACAGACTCGTATTGGAGAAATGTCCTACAAGGACAGGCTTTTAGCCCTAAACCTTTTGCCACTAACCTTTGACCGCGAACTCAAAGATATAATCTTTTTCCACTAATGTCTGAACAATCTTGCTGATCTCAATATGTTAAAGACTTTCTATCTTTTGCCTACCATAGCCTTAACAGACTCAGTTCGTCCTACAGTCTTAAAACAACGTTATGTAAAACTGGCACCTATCAGTCGTCCTACTTTAACCGAATTGTCAAATTTTGGAACTACTATGTAAACTGTCGCCTTCAAATTTCTCCACTCTGGACTCTTTCAAGAACTTTGTTATGTTTCATCTGATCTTATGCACTTACTCAGGACCTCTTTTGATGCTGACTACATCTGTACCTGGACTATGATCAGAACCTGCCCATGCCATCGCTAGCCATTGTATATTTTTTTTAAAAATTTAATTTTTGTCCATCAAGTTTTATTTTCTTAATTATTTATTTATTTACTTTTTAATATAGTGGAGTGCCCGCATGGGACCTCGCGTCCCGTTCGCAACCACCCCTTTTGGGTCTTTGTATTAAGTATTTGTTTATTAATTGTTAGTGTGTGCGTGTGTGTGGGTGTGGGTGTGGGTGTGGGTGTGGGTGTGGGTGGGTGTGTGTGTGTGTGTGTGTGTGTGTGTGTGTGTTTCTTATTAATGTCAAACCCAATAAAGCTGTTGAAATTTAAAAAAATTAAAAGAAGTTAAAAATTGAAATTAAGATATTCGAACGTGTGTCTCGGAAATGTTTTATCAACAACCTAATTACCTATAAACATACAAGGATTGTCAGTGCGATGCAAATATTGCATGCAAAGCTGATGTCAAATTCAAGATATATTACAAGAATGGAAATGCAACCTCCAAGGAACCGTATTTAAATGCATTTTGAAACTATTTTGAAGCATGCTGAAAGACTCGGCTATGAAATCCAAAGATATATTGTACGGAAATGCATGATTTGAGCAAGAATGTGAATCTTTCGAGTGTCTGTGGTTCGTTTAAGCGTTCTATCGCAAGTTGGACACAACTGGAGGCACAACGCCTGTAGTATTTACAGTCTTGAATTAATGAATGATTTCATATATTTTGCAAACACTATTATCAACTTGTCAATGTGGTATCACTATCAGCTACATAGAAACTGGAAACAATGTAATTTTATGGATCACAAACTGAAAATCTTTCCCAGATGATATTATTGGAGATAACTTTGTGTATGGCTTGCTTTGTGGTCTGGCTAGAGCTGTAGCAGTTAAATTGTGGAACAAATTGTGGTATTGCAGGATACATGGGTGTTACACAGGAAAAGAAATGCCGCCCAAGTGCTGCTGTTAAGTTGAATCTCTAATCGTAAATAATTGCATCCAAACTGTTATACTTCTTGTTGCACTTCAACTATAGTCAGTAATATTGAATCACCAAAACATACATGTACAAGACTAGTGTATTTAAAATATGAACTAACTAATTAACAAGAACACAGTTTATAATATTGTAGGATCTTTGGTGACTCGTTGCAATACCATCGTGTTGAGTGTTAATGACAACAACATTGACATTTTTAAATGGATGATTTTAAGGAATAAGATTACAATGTAGTCAGTTTAAAGGGTATTACAATCATTGCTTCTAATAATTATTCACAAAATAGAAGTATGAACAGGATTTAAAACGATATCTCGCGGCTTTCAGCTGGTTGCTTTTTATGAACATCGGGTCACTTCCCGTGGCCCAGGATGCACTATGTTTCTCTCTACAGGCTAAAAAAGTTCGTATATATACAAATTTACATGTCCAAAACCCTTCTAAGAATTCTCGCACTT
>JAOBRH010467261.1:0-10324 GCA_027575125.1 Umimayanthus parasiticus | reverse complement strand
ATGTTCTTAAACATAATTGTTAGTATCGGATGTACAGTTGTTATTTTCATTCGTACAAACCAACCGGAAGCACAAATACGCTTTATTGAATCGGCCACTACCCTGGCCGGCAAGAAAGAAATAATAAAACATATAATGATTTAAAACAAACTTGTACATGCACAGCACTAAGGCGATATTGCACTGACGAACATTAGCCGATAAACAAACTCATTTCCATGATCTTGTGCAGTATCCAAAATAATAGTTCTTCGCCTCTCCTCAACCTCAGTATGTTCTTAGAATGTTCTTAAATTTTGGGCATTTTTCAGCCTCATGTTCTTATAAAAAGGGTCTTACAAAGAGTGTGTTTTAGATTATCTTGGCGTCCGATCCTATTTTCAAATAAGTTATTTTTTGAAAACTAAGGGATTTTTACGCTATGCATTAAAATACAAAACCTCAGCAACTGACTTTGTGTCAGTCACTTTATCCATATATTATAATGACCTACCGTATAATTATTTCTGAAAGAAGTTGATAAGTTTTCAAAAGTATTACTGATGCAGCATATCGAGAACTGTGCCTAACCCAAACCTAAATATTTTTCATTTTTTGTAAGTTGCCATGACACTGTGAAAACTAGCATTAAATAACTGTGTATTTGACTGTGTCCAAAAAAAGTCATGTTAAAATTTTCTTGTTCTGTTTCTAGAGTGAAAAGGAATCCCTGATTCTAGCTCGGTCATTCGTTCTCATATGAACATATATTACCACTTAACAACCGTTTCTAATATACATGTATGCTCATCAAAGAAACAGCAGCGTAAGAATTTCAATTATGAACATCAGTCCAATACACTTATCTAGTCTCGGCGTTGATGAGTTCATTTTTTGTTTTAACAGACTTATCTATAAATTTCGTATTACTTCCTAGTTATTTTAACAAGATTGCTTTGTTTATCCGAGTCTATTTTTGTCGTGAAAATATTGTTAAACCAAATATGGCTTTGGGTAGTAAAAATATCTGTGTGATTCAGGCAAATGAACATATTTAGAAGTTAGACGATCTTTCGATACAAGTATCTATGGGCAAATTAAAAGAACCGTTTTAATAAAAGTTATTGTTTAATACTATCTAATAGAATACTTCTTATAAAGATATAAGTTGTAAATTATTTTTTCGAATTTAGATATAACTCAATCGGGGATTTTTCCAAAAGAAGTTTCATTTTAACACAGACTGTATAATTTTAAAAAAAATCTCAATAACCACAACTATTAGAGCTAAACAGATACCTTCAACTCTAAACTGCAAATATATTTTAATATTAGTAAGTGTTTTGTAAAAAAAGTGTTTCATTTTGCACTTAACATTGTTCTCACTCTTTCAACTTTTCGTGAGCATGTGTTATGAGTTTTAAACTGACAGGGGTTCTGCTTCAGGTTTACTCTTAAATTGTTCGATTATTCTCAGAAATACAGACCAGCTAGTCATAGCAACAGTCAACCCAAATCTTTTTAAAGTTAAAAACCATGGTAAGTCATCGTAGGTTATACTCAGTACTTGTCCATAGTGTGGACTTGTTGTTGTTGTTGTTGTTGTTGTTGTTGTTGTTGTTGTTCAGTTTTTCGCTAGCTAGAAACAAATCTTGGACTTACTAACATTTGGAACAAAAAAGAAAAACGTGTTTGCAAAACCCAATGCTCTCATCTCAATCTATCCTTGTCGCATGTAGACAAGTATTGGTGTGAAAGGCTATTGTTCTATCATTGCGGGTTTGACATTTGATAATGTCAAGTTCAACATCATTCAATTTGATACTTCTCTAAGGTATCACGTTATCTTTCCCTGTGTGAAAACTGCGCTGGTCTCTTTTTATAAATGATGAAAGTTTATTTCTTTATCGAATACTCTTACTAGAATTATTTCCACCGTACTATTTTATTATTAGTATTAAAAATGGCAATAGTATTAAAACATCGAAAAAAAATCACATTGCATTATGATTATAATTTGTTTCATTAGTTTTACAATTTCTTGCTTGGTCCAACAGCTCCCACGGTCCAAATGACACCACAGTCCCCCGCCGGGGTAGAGAGCAGCACTATAGCAATCTTTTGCAAGGTCCAGGGGAGTCCCACACCAACGGTGACTTGGTATAAAAATGGCACTCTATTAAAGGATACAAGGATTCGTCAGTTTGCGCTGCTCAACGGTAGCATGATTAGGATCATACACATGAGGCAGCACAGACATCAAGCTACCTACAAATGTGAAGCTAATAATGGAGTTGACCCCCCTATTTCGGCGACAACCCAACTTACAGTGTACAGAGGTAAGGTTGCAAACCAGCGTTTGATCATTGCAAATATAAAACTTTGCTATGAAATCTGTATGATCTATAGTTTGTTTTTGTGCTCGAGATTCTTTCTTTTTTATAAAACAGGGGTAAAAATGAAAGATCTGGTTATCTATTTTTTTATTTTTTGTTTTGATATCTATTTTTTGTTTGGGGTATATTTTTGTCAAGGAAAATTGATCTATATTATAGTAATCTGCAGGATCGTTGGTGTTCCGGCCCAACGTACTCGCACTTCCAGATTTTCACCAAGTTTAGCTTGGAGTACTTGTACTTCTGTTCTGTCGAACAATTGAAAAAATGCATCTTGAGACAGTTGAGTGGTCATTGCGCTTCTGCGTCATTCTTGTTTGAGTGGAATTGACGTTTTCTAAACGATGTAATTTTTAAACTCATTGTCGCAGTTTTTAAATAAACCATATGAAAAGTTTGTCTTTCATCACTCATGTACCATGAGGATGCATGGAAGTGTGGTATGTTTGGTCGCATCGGTAGGCGGACTTTCACGGGAATGATTCTTGCAATTTATTACAAGTGTAAGTGCTCAACCTTTTTTTGTAAATTGTAGCAATGCGGTATGCGACAATTTATCAGACATTAATTTTCATATGCTGCTGCTATGAAATTGAGTATATCAACTCTTTTTTAAAAATGTAAAACTGTGTTCCAAACAAATGTAAACAGTCCCACAAAAAATGGGAAGTTTGTGTTTTGAGAAAAAGAAAACAGCTTTATTCAACAACTTTTTCAACCAAAAAGATACAAACATAGATTTTAATACGGCTCCGTTTTTAAGTGTCCTTTGTAAAGTGTAGGACTTGGACACAAATATAAGTCATAACGGTTTTAATAATGTTTAGTGTTTAATCGCAGTTTTACAATATTTGAAGATAGGCTAATTATCATATGTTATGTAGAAAAGACGAGTAAGCTTTGCAATGAATAGTTCATTTCCTGAATTGGCTTGCTGGGAATAAACCCAAATAGAGGACGAGATATTGCCCTCACACCTGTGTGATTTAATACCAACTCGGTGATCGTGTGAAAACAAGTCTGTTTTGTGGCTTTCCGGAAGGAAGCACTTGCAAGAGATCAGACAACATCAGATATGTTAATGAATGTTCGCCATAAGAAGCAAGCTGGCACATCTTTAAAATGTAAATACATTACAGTGTTATAATTTATATTGCTGCTCGTGAGAGAATAGGAAGTAATTTAAAACGAAATGATTAAAGATGCAAAAAGACTGCCACGTGGCGATAATTCTTCAGTGCAAAATGTATTCTAGTGACACAATCTTAGTCTTAATGAATAGTAGAACACTTTGTTCATTAGTATGTATCGTTTGATCTTTAGGACTCAATATTGTTTTGTCTTGTGAAGTAACCGTTCAATATAGATGAGCATTTGTCCAATGACAATATAACAATATTAAAAGAAGCTTTAAAAAATATCAAATCGTCGTAAAAATAATCAACGAAAAAACAGCTCAGTTGGCCAGAACTCAGTTCACATATGCTATGTCGGCCAAAAAACTGTCCCTGGACTGCGGGTGGAGAGGGGAGGACAGCACGAAGATGGACGTCGGAAATATGCCAGATAGTGAGATACCAGTAGCAACTATTAAACCTAAACTCCATCCGGAAATTAGAATCGAGTTTTGCAGACTTTGATTTTGAGTTGGAACATACCCTTTTTGATGCCTGCTTTGTTGCTCGTTATAATGGTGGCGATATTTTGTAGAAGACAGATGAAAGCGTAATGAGTCTGGAAAGCTTGTTAGTATGGATATTGTTTTTAAAAGCGTAAATGAGTTTGAAAATGTTTGAACGTATGAATCTTATTTTCTTTACACTAGAAAAATACCGACCTTTAAAACAAATACAATAAAGTTTTTTATAAAAGCGGTCCAAACTGCAAACCATCATGTTATTAATATTTTATGTTGTGACAGTTTTACTCTTTCCCATGCGGTAAGACAAATTAAATTTGTTATTTTTAGAAGTCGTTCTGGGTTTGGTTCAGCACAGGGCTTACAGTTTATAGAAATAGCTTCTGTGAGTCTGACTCCACTATCGTCAATCAAAATTATCCAGAACTTTTATTTGAAAGCAGCTAAAATCGGTTTATCTGTTTCGAGTGTTTTCAATCGACTCAAGTCTTTTTATCAGTCTATTGTGATTTCTGGGCACGAAGTACAGAGATCTATCGTGCGTTGCAACTATTCAAGAGAAGCTTAGACTCAGATAAATGTTTTCAGTTATTTTACATTTATTTTCGTGTTTCTTAACAAGGTTTATAATAACGTGAATCTTTTATGTATTGCGGTTTGTTTTTGGTTCAAAGACTTGCAAGAGAACAAACCACTTATTTATCATTTGTAACGTTTTTGTCGGCATTTCACCCATTTTTGTCTTCAACTGTTTGTGGATTTGTTGCGGTACCCCCTGCAGGCGTCATAACAACTCTGTAATAACTTCAACTTCACAAAGTATCGTGTAGTTCATTGACATTGTTTCATTTCGGTGAAGTCCAGTCTCCGACCCCTTGCGAGGTTTCCATTAAAAGTGAACAGTGCCAGTTTTGCAGGGCGTATCAGCTCAGTGAGTCTAACTAATGTTATTGATAATTTTGTTTTAAAATGTTGATGCTATCAAACGAATCTAATGAAAAATGGTAAACTGTTATTTTCCCGTCGAGGGGTTCTTGACATTGAGAAATAGTGTAAGTTGAAGAGTATGGCTTTCTCCAACAAGCCGTGGTGTAGGTTTTTGAGCTCAGCCTTAGTCATTCCTAATTCTGAATAAACATTTTGTTGTTGCCTGTTCTGAAAAGATATTTCATAAAAATCTTGTTGAATGTTTTTCTGTCAAGATTGGAATGCGGCCAGCTGGATAGACCCCAAATTTTTGCTTTCTGCCGGCGAGTTTGCAGGTTTTCATCTCTCTTGTCCATGCTTAGTATTTAGCAAATTTGTATGGCTACGATACAACAATCCAATAAAATGTCTGTCTTTCAAAAACTGCCCCAGCAATGTTGATTGCTCTGTTTTCTTTCTCTTGCAAACTTGTCATGTATTTTAGATTCCATTGTCGCCCGCGGATGAAGAGCCGAAGCCCTAAAGTGATTTCGATAAACAAATTTTAAATCCATGCATTGTTGTTGTTGCTTCTGCTGCTACTGTTGCTGTTGTTGTTGTTGTTGCTGCCGCTGTTGCTGTCACTATCATTTATGTGGTTGTTGTTACTATTTTTGTTGCTGCTGTTGTCATTATTGTGCAAAAACAGGGACATTTTTTCACAAGAGTGTTTTTATAATACGTTTCACCAGTTGAAACTTGACGACACAAATTCATTTTCTTGTGCGGGAAAACATATACTGAAATATGTCAACTAATTGGTGTAATTCGAACCATGAGATTATTTCAAGTTCGTGAGGTTTTACATTCCAAGAGAAGAGAGCTGGGTGACACAAAGAAGCGTGTTGGCATTAGTACGATCTGATCACTGAGCAGTAAGCCTTATTCTAGACAACTCCTACAATTTTTTAAATTGTAAGATCTATTGCACGGTAATCGCGTTCTTCGAAGTTCAGCAATTTTGAACATTTCAGATGGGATTCTGTGATATTCAAGCTATAGTCGCGATCAAATCCCTTCCTTTCCAAGGTTTCTGGGAATTTTTTTGATGTTATATATTTTACTAATATTGCTTTGACAAAGCCGATCTATGGGAGGATCCTAGAAGCTTGGCTGGTGTTTATCGCGTTCATCTTTGTTTACCTTACACTTGGATCCTGCATGTGACATTTGTAAACTGACCAGGTGAAATTGGTTACCGTTTGAAAGTAAATAAGGGCATTGGTTGTCACTGGCACGTACAGTGGAACCCCAATAAAACGAACCCTGATTAACGAAGTCCCTGTTATAACGAGGTATTTTTTTGGACCCGGCAAAATTACAGGAATTTGTATGGATAAAAACCTCGATATAACGAACCCCGTTATAACGAAAAGCCCGGTATAAGGAACCAAATTGGGGCTTCCGAGGCCACATTTTAACCCTATATAACGAAGTTCACAAACAGGTGCAAATATTGGGGGAGGGGGGGGGGCACAAGACACTTTTTCATACTAATTCTTTATGATTTTAAAAATATTGGGGGGCACGTACCCCCCGCCCTGCCCCCTGCTCCGCGGTCCCCGTCGTGCCTTGTATTGTGTACTTGGCACTCAAGCAAAACAAATTATCATTTTGTATTTCTTGAGCGTAAGTCCTTAGCGATTGGCGTTGCTCGACTATTTTCTAGGTTTTATACTTTTAGGAATGTTGCAGACTTAGCATGTCGGCTACGAACGTTCTACTGGCGAATCTGACTATCTTAAGTGGTAAATACTACATTTACTGCTCAAAACTAAACAACTCGCCGCTATCATGTAAATCTTTTATACAGAGAACTAAAACAACTGCTATATTATACAGAATCTATAATTGTGAAAGAAAACAAACAGTTAGTATACCACAACAAAAAATGGAAAAAATTTATCCCTTTTGTACAGGATGCTTGCGATGGAGGCACGGCGCGTGTTTTCTAGCATAAATATTTGCATGCATTCAAGTGTCTGAGCAGAACTCCACACAAACCTATCCCGCAGACTGAGTGAAAACCTTTTAACCATAATAGTGCATGTCTTGATCAGTGATGCTTTTGTATTAGGCTGAAGGTCCGATGATGCAGAACCAGCTCCACTGCAAAGATTCAACAAGTATAAAAGCTTTGCTACTGTGTTATATATAAGCCAGTCTGCATAGGTTGTAAAATATATGTCAGTATTGCCTGCAGAGATGCTTTCTTATTTGACAACAGAAATAAGACAAAGCAATCAAGCACGGTGCAGCTTTTAAAGAAGTCCATAATTGATTGAAATTAAAGCAATTTCACGCGCAATTTTTAAATGAGATTTTGTAATCCCTCTATTCTAGAAACTTGCTTTTGCTGGGTTTGTTGGTAGAGTTTTTATCTATTAAAGTATACTGAATGGTTACAGTGTCACTTAACTTCTATTTGCTTTTAATCTGGTTTTATTACTAAGAATATCTCACCTTTCAAGTAACAAAAGAAAGTAAATCAAGTTTGACATTAATGGAGCGATAAACATAGTTATATTATCATTAAGATGGCAAGAGAAGGATGGGAGCAAACTGACCAAAGCACTTCAGTCATAGTTGCTTAAAACAACTTATCGTTCCATTTTCGCCCTATATCTTCAGCACGTAATACGCCCCCTGGTTTTCCTCGCTTTTCAAGACGTGCGAGGCCTGTATTCGAAACGATTGGTCAACCCGTTATACTAGGATGCACAGCAACCGGGACGCCCCAGCCTACCATCTCGTGGACCAAAGATAAGTTCCCACTCGACATATCGGGGCCCAGGTACACAGCTGTGGCCGCTGGGCTGAGAATTGAGCAACTGAGGAAGAGCGACGAGGGAGGGTATGAATGCATTGCTACAAACAGCAAGGGCATCTTGTACTCCCGCAGAATCAACGTGTATGCTCGAGGTACGCCGCTCTTCTGTTTCTGTTCCCATCATATCTATGCCTCACTTGTCGTGTGATATGCGTTGTTCACTTCGTCTAGCTATTTAGTTTCTGAAACACTTGGGTAGCCACTGACTGATGGATTCTCGCATCGGTGACGACGCACGAGTACCCTACGATCGATGACTTCTTTCGTATGATATGAGCCCTATCCTTGAGCGGCAGACTCGGTTGCATTTTGGACAAACGTGCAGGCCGGTTGTTGCCGCGAGGGCGGATTCAGCTTTCTGTTTCATTCTGCGATCTTTGAGATTGGTGGTTCTTTTCTCCTCGAATGTGACTATTTTGTGCGTATCCTCTCTATCTGCCACAAATCGACTTGTACTTGATTGTTATTCTTTAATTATTTTAAACAGAGGCCAAGGATAATGCTCCATCTGATCTCATTCTAACCTCTTTCTTTGCAGACATCCGAAGGCCGCCCACGTTCTCGGTCACTCCAACCAACAAGACTGTCGACCCAGAGACGGACGTGACGCTGAGGTGTGCAGCCAGCGGGTCGCCCTCACCGACCTTGTTGTGGAGGCGAGAGGGGGAGCGGGTGTGGGGCAACCCTGACCTGTCCCTGACATTAAGGAACATCAAGGCATCGGGGCGTTACACCTGTATAGCCTTCAACCAGTGGGGCCGGATTCACAGCTCGGCCTACGTCACTGTAAGAGGTGAGATATATTTAGCACGAGGGGTAACTTTTTCCGTCCTATCAGTTTTACCCATTCCTTTAACTTTTACCATCGTTTGTCCATTCTCTTGCCTCCGTGGATCTGGATCTTTCTCACTCTCTGTCTCTCCACCTTCCCCTTCCCTTCTTTCTTATACTAACATACCTGTCCTTTCCCCTTCACCCCTCTCTACATTCCCGTGTCCCTATCTACTGTTAGTTTGAAAGGAAAGACTAGACTGACATAGAGCAACATCCGAATCCTCACAAGACCACGTGATCTCTCTTTTACAGCCCTGCCATTCTCGCCCACCGAACTACGCGCTACTAAAATCTCACCACATGCCATCACGGTAGAGTGGCAACGCAGCGGCGGCCCAGCCGCGACCTCGTACAAGCTGGACTACAGGAAGAAAGGGTACGCGGTTTGGTTTGAGGTCAACATCCGGGGTTACATGTCGTCGACGGTTGACAAGCTACAGCCATACGAGAATTACGAGTTTAGAGTGTTTGCTTTGAACGATCTGGGCACTAGCAAGCCAAGCCCTATTGCCGAGTTTGCTACTTCACAGAAAGGTGGGTTACATTCCTACTAGTAACTGTACAGGAAGAGCTCCCGCGGCCCTTCCAATAATTGACATATCCTCGAAAGTTCGTGACTGTGGAAACAAAAACTGAAGCCGTGAAAACGTTTGAAAATTAGCAAAGATTCTTAAAACGTCTTGTAATTTATTGTACTTGAACGTAAGTTTTATAATGGAAAAGATTATTGGTAATTTCTGTTAAAAATTACCTTCAAACGATGCATGAAAGTCATAAGAAATGAGACAGTATTTTGAAATAGAAATGTAAAAATATGTTGAAGGAATTATAATTCCTCACACCAAGGTTACCAATAATGATGCAGACTTGAAAATAAGGATTTTGGTATTAATTCAGTACCTTGATGTTGAAACGAGTTCTTCGTTTCTTTGTAGCTCCTGGCTCGGCCCCGCACAACATCATCTTACGTGGAGCGTCAGACACGTCATTCCGCGCCAAGTGGGCGCCGCCTAAGATCCCCAATGGGATCATCCAGGGCTACCGGCTGTACTACACTACCAACATGGACGATGATCCCAGGACCTGGCGCTTTACGACTGAAGCCTACAACAAGACGATTGTGGAGCGACTAGCGTCCAGAACCACGTATTACGTTACGATGCGAGCTTACAATAAGGCTGGCGACGGGCCCTTGTCCGACTGGTTAGCTGTTAAAACGCAAAAAGGAGGTACTTCAAGGCACAATTTTTTGTTTTGTTTTCAAACTATGGTTTCGTTTGAATAGGATTAATATTCACCATCTTACTAACTTCTGCATCCAGATGGAGCCTTTCCATGTCTGGAATGAGTTGTCGGAGATGTTCGAGATGTCAGTGAATACAGGGTTTTTACGGTCAGAGAAAGTCATGGAATTTGACAATTCATTTTCCATGCCTGTAAAAGCCATGGATTTTAGGAAAAATAGTCGGCCAAGGTCAGGGAAGAGTCGTGGAAGTTTTATTTTTTAATAAAAATATTTCGTGCTGTTTGATAACTGGAAACATTCTCCTTATCATCAAGCAAATTATGCCCCATAAAGGCTGGGTTTTCAGCATTTCTTAATTATGGAAAATATAAATTAGTCATGAAAATGTCATGCAAAATTCATTGAATTTTATTGCCCACTTTTTGTGCGAACCG
>JAOBRH010467150.1:0-10325 GCA_027575125.1 Umimayanthus parasiticus | reverse complement strand
CTTTACTTGGAAGTATACTTCGGCTCCTTTGAAGAAAAGTCGTTACCACGACTACAAAGTAGCCTACTTACGCTGCAATTTGACCTGTTCACATCTGAAGTAAACTTCAAGTATACTTCAGGTCTACTTACAAGCTACTATGAACACAGCTACTGTTTCTTTTTCCGCAGTAAACTACTGATTCAAGACTTCGTGAGTCATTCGTTTACTTTGTTCTAAAAATGACAAATCAGTGCGCGCATTGATGATAAACCGGATATTTTTTGGCCTATACACATTTTTGCATCATTTTGATATTTGTATTCATAATCAATCTTTGAATGTCTTCAGTTGAAACTACCCCCATGCGTGGGTCTGCACTGAGAGACTGTGTGTCATACACCATATTCATAAATGGCGGACAAGCGTAAAACAATGGGACCAAGTGCATGCAAGCGAGGCTTATGAGGCGAGAAAACAAAGGAAAACAATGAAAAATATAGGTGTATATTTGGAAAACTGAACGGAACAAAACTTATTTAGCTTTCTGGCATATAATTACACAACCGCGGCAGTAAGTACTTTGGTTGGGCTGTCACAGCACGAGGTCCGGCTTCACTTCTCCTGTTCGGCAAATCCTGGGAATCATTGTCCATTCATGACAATTTAAATAGTGAGAACGGTTTTTTCTGCTCCTAATGATTTTTAGCTGATGACGATCCTTGCAACAAGCATGGAAAACGTTACCAAGTGACAGACTGACAGGTTGTTTGATCAAAACTCTGTAAGTTTTCTATTAAACTGTTAACTCTAGCGTGCTGAAAACCTTCAATTTGGTCAAAAGTTGCTCAAAAGTTGCTTAGAAAAGCAAAAGTTGCTCGAAGTTACTAGTACTGAAAAATGTTTCTCAAAACGCCAAAAGTTGCTCAAAAGTTGCCGAGCACAATCTGGACATGCCTGGTATTAATCCTAGGTTAACGGGCATCGAACACCCGGACCCTGCAGCCTTGTAGCATAGTTTATAGTGGAGCAACGGCGATCTGCTCCGGAAGTCGTGCGTTCGAATCCCATCGGGGTCAGCGATTTTTTTCTCTTTCCACATGTGAGCCCACTTCCTTTCTAGGGCAATCGATCAAAAAATATGATTTGGGATATTTATACAGCACCTCACTCTTAAAACATTTAACCCTGGAACGTCCAAGGGGGAACCCCCCATAGGTTTTTCCAATCTAAAACTTGAAGCTTTCAAGTAATCAAAATGAAACTTTCAGTACCCGTAGTAGGATAATGAGCGCATCTTTGACGTTAATTGGAAGACGCTATCACTTATGATTTATGCATAATCAATTATGCAAAATAAAGTTTGAAATAGAAAACTGTTGTCATTTCTTCTTTTAGAATCTGTTCTAAATTATATTCCTATTTGAGGCTGCAAACGCATGTTTTCTACTAATTTCAGTAAAATTGCTGCAGTTTTGCGCAAAATAAATTTTTTGAAAAATCCAAGATGGCGGCCAAGATAGCCGTTCTTAATTAAAACTTGATTATTGTTATGGAAAGTAATTAGCTACCCCAAAGTTGCATGCCAAAGCTCGATCTTTTACGTGCAACCATTTGGAAAATCTATGGGGGTCCCAATGACCCCCAAACCCTTTGGTTAGTTTGTTACAGTAAATAGCTTGGTCGTCCGAGGGTTAAACTACTAGTACAAAATATGCTTATAGTGCTGAGCTGCAAATTCTTACCGATTACCCCTTCACCAACTTACGTGTTCATTTACCGCAAATTACCATCTTAATTACCCACGACCAGCTCCCATCTGGCCTTGTAACACAGTTGGTAGAGCAACGGTGATCTGTTCCGGAGTCGTGCGTTCGAATCGCACCAGGGTCAGCGATATGTCTGTTTCCGCGTGTGGGCCCATTTCCTTTCCAGGGTTGCCATTTAGAATAATGGACAATTTGGGATATTTATACAGCACTTAAATTTATCACATTTAAATCACTATATCTGATATGCTTATTGGTGAATGAAGGTTAATGGCATGCAGTGCATGTAAACGCAAGCAAGAGAGGCACGGTACTAACAGTTCTCCGCTCCGTTCCATACCCATCAGAAAAATCAACCGTTTTCATTAACTTTGTAAACGTGCTCTCCCATCCCCTAATATTTTTAAAATTATAAAGAGCAAGTATGAAAAAGTGTCTTGTGCTCCCGCGATATCGAGTCACTAATGTGCCTCCAATCTCATGTAAAGTTGCTCCGCCGTCCCTAGGACAAACACCTGCCCTGGGACTTAATCCGCAGCTTCGTACACAGTGAAGCCTGCTGCTTCCTAAGTAACTTTTGGGAAGAAGATTTAACGTCAAACACCGAAGAATAGATGCGAAATTCTACGCAAGAAATGCTACTTGCAGGTTAATTTTAGTATTTACTTTTCCATGTTTTTGGATTCTGCCATAAAGTTGCTTATGTGACGTAACCTCCTGCACTGTATCTACTATAAATATATGCATGTACATTAATCCTATGTAGTTATTGGTGAAGTAAAGGTTTGTCGTTCTCTAGCAACAGTCTTACCAAAGCTGGATTTCATTTTTAGTGTTCATAATCTAGAAAATGGGCCAATAAGAACGGTTTTATCAAAGTTTGTATATTTAAGTCTGTCAGAGTTTCTGACGTCAGCATTGTAAATATAAAACATTAAAATCATAAAATGTAAAACTAAATGACACGAAACGTATAAAACTCACAAAAATGCCAGTAACTAGTTTTCCCGCTCGGAGCATCTTCAGTTCAAACTTGATGTGCTTCTAAATTACGGTGGTACAAAACTGGCAGCGTAAAGTTTGTTTTCGCCAGCAATTGTACGCAATTGGCTAGCTAATAATAGTTCAGATCTTCTCTTGAACGGGTTTTGCTTGGCAGCTTCTAAATTACAAAGCGTCTCTGCTAGGCACAAACTAAATTGTTTGGAGCCAATCATGTAGGAATTGGCTCGTTTCAAGTTAGACCACAAGATCAGGGTTTTGACAACACAACCACAACAGCATGCAGCGTTTATTAGAACTCAAGACTTTATTTAAATACAGAAGTGATACTAATTGTAGGGGAACTGGCAATTTGTTCAGTGTGAGCGATGGTTGCCTCCTTAAGTTTCGGTACACATCTCACGTTGTTAAAGGAAAGTTTGCGGTTCGGAAGCACTGACACTGAAGTCCGCAAAGGCGTTTTTTCAAAAGATGTCCGCTCGAATCAAGAAAGTTGATTGGTCGAAAAATATCTGCTGAGAACTCTAGTTGGTCTAAAAATATCTCAGCGCACTCATATTCGTGTTTATGGTTTGATTGTGTTAGTCAGTCCTTTCTGTTTAGTGTGCCACCAGCTTTTTCTAAATGATATAGTGGGATAACTTTCCACTTCTAAAAGCCTTTTACCCACATAACTTTGAGCGCTTTGTACATCAACTGCATATCGGACATGTTAAGCGCACCATCATTTGTTTTTTGAATCGTTGTTGTTCTTTTAACCTATGGGAACCGAGCTGTTTCAAACGAAATTGGGATATCATTTGGTTAACTGACTTCCTTCGGGAATGATTGGGGAACGTTAAAGTACTGCAAGGATATACTAGTTTTGAAATCTCGATCATTTTAAGGATGCATATCTTGCCTATGGCTGCGGGTGTTAGGTTTCTGCCTTTCCAGTAATTTTAAAAGTAATTTTTGCATCGATTCTAATTTGTCGGAGAAGTTTAAAGTATTGATCTCAACTTTGTTGCTATAAATGATTACGGTAAGAATAGCTTAATTTCGATTACGATTAAAACAAAATAAAGTTGTATGGGAACTGAAGCGAATTTAGTGCATGTTGATTATGAACTGTAAACAAAATACTTAAAATATATAAATCAGTATATAGAACCAAGCATATCGATCCTTAATAGTTCGGTTTATTGTAAGTATTTTGTTCGAAAAAATAGATTGTCTTAATGAAAATGTTTTGAGTAATGTTAACCTGCGTCAAATAGTTGGATGTCAGTTTTATCTGTGGGCATCGTATAATTCGCTCACCGTGCATGGCGCAATACTGGATGAGTGAGTGAAGAATTAAGAACGAACTGGAAAAAGAAAAAAACGAAGACGAAGTGGAGGGGGGAGGGGTGGAGATGGGGAGAGTCATTTAGCAAAGCAGAAGCTCGGTGAAACTTCCCCTTTACATCAACTTGGACTGACTTGGTTTGCAATTTATGATACAGTAACTTGGCGTTAGGGGTACGTGTTTGACTGTATTCAGGAAGTAGTCACATCGAACTTTAAAGTATCTTTCTTTCATGTATAAGAGACTCGGTGAGCCGCGGTCAAGTGTGCATGTCGTGTATGCACGTGCCAAGATGCGGCCATGTTCGCTAGTTTTGCGTTTGCCGTGTATGTGACCACAGCTGTACGAGAAATAAGTTTGTTTAAACAAACTAAAGAAGGGAAAACAATATTAAGTGGTTTTTGTTGAAAGTTAAAACTTAAGCTAAGAATTGTTTAAATAAATTTAAGATAATTTCAGTCGTGATGAAATATATATGCAAAGCTGAGAAGGAATATTGCATGTAACTGCTCCAATATTATTGGTCGGTTATAAAGTTCACCCTCTAATATAAAGAGAGCAGCTTTTCGCTCTAGAAGAAGATACTAAAGTTTTCGCAGTCTCTCCTTTTCTACTTTTCAGTTCTCTGTTTAAAAGAAACGTTTTTTAAAGAACGTTAAGCCTGATAAACACCCAGAATGTAAGAATATGATGACAACATGCAAAATGAAACTAAGGAGTAAGGAAAGGTTCTAAAATATCACGTGACAGCTGCGTAATTTCACGTTTGAATTGGCAAACAGGTGATTCATGTAAATAGATGTAAACTTCATTCAGGTATATAAACCAACTTTCAAGTCGTACAGGGCGGCGACGCATTTGCGTCAATGTAGGGAACGGCCGTTGAACATATATACAGACACATAATTCAAACAACACCAAAGTAAAAAATAAAAAATGAATAAAACCCCTTCTTAAACCCAAAACTACGCGTTGTAAGTGTATGGAAAACGACTTCTTTGCGAGTTATTCTGTTATGATACAATATAAGTTTTATAAAAAAAAAACCAAAGTGAAAAATAGGTAGGTCAGAGTGTGTGAAACATACCATTTATAAAAATATATTATATAATTGAGTCAGCTTAGCCTAAAGCTTTTCGCTGAGTGAACTAACAGTCGTAGAAAGCAACGCTAGATCGAAATAAGTGTCAAATAACGTGTCACCGTATGTCAAATTAAAGCATTTAGTACAATGCCTTTTCTTTCTATCTGCGCAGGAAACTTCGGGAACCATTGAGAAGTAATAAAATCGTATTTTTCGAAAGAATATAATCGGCGGAAGCAGCTGGAAAGAACCAAACTGACTTTTTACATCCTGTTGCAGTTTCCTTTTCAAAATTTATTTAGTGGTTGTGGAAGTAGCTTTTTGATTTTAAAGAAACGAATATTTGTTAAGAGCCACAAGCTCTTAAAATATCGATATTGTTACGCTTCCGAGCTGACAGCTGTGCGGTGGGTGGAGTAAGATTGCGTTGGCGTAGCGACTCGGTGTTTCCTATGACAGAATACTTGTACTCGGCTTTGGACCATTTGTAATCATTAGATCGTGAGAAGCTAGAGAGATATACGTGCTTGAGGCAGAACATTCTCGTTAAATCATAGCCAGGTGTTTGGTAAGGAAAGCAAACGGTCACGGTTTGTCGAGTGCGACGAAAGCAATCCCAAAATACGAAAGAAAAGAAGAGCTTGCAAAGATTAGGATTATAGTTTGAAGATGTGCGCTCAAAGACTGTTAGGAAGGAGTAAATCTTTCATTCCTGAGGACACTCGTCAGGAAAAGGTGGAATTTAGCCGAGACCAGCGTCACTACAGAAGCATGAAGGATGTAAGTCGCCAAAGAGGCCAGCTCTCCTGCAGGAGAAAAGCGAGTCCCGTTGTCAAACTGAGGGATGGGTTTTTGTGGATGCAGTCTTCGCCTCACATAAACAAATCCTGGAAACTGCGCTATATAATGCTTTTGGAAGAAAAACTTTGCTACTTGAAAGAAAAACGAGACAAGATGAACTTGCAAGTATCACAAGCAGCCGAGTGGAAAATGATAAAAATTTCTGATATAGTTTCACTGAAAGTCAGCACTGATGGTGCAACACATCATGACCCTGTTCAACCCGAAACAGACATTTTCCACATCAAGACATCACACTCTAAATATCTGTTTAAATGCCGAAATCAGGATGAAAGAGACAACTGGATGGCCGCCATTTTGACTGCTAAATCGTCGAGTTTGGTCAAGGAAAGATGATTTGAATGAACCACCGAATCGCTTATTACATTTTAAATATATATTATAATTATTATATAGGGTCATGCACTCAAATGTTAATCATCGACAAAAGCCGCTCTCATGATCGTAACGCCGGGAGTGCCAGCTAAAGCATATCCACTGAAGTTTGTTGTATAACATTTGCCTAGAGCCTTGTAGAAGACAAAGAGCTTGCTTTTAAAGTTTTGTAGCAACAAATCATTCCAGGATGTTAAGTTCTGTAAGAGGAATTGGCCATTGGTAAAGGAATCGATATTGGACAGCACCCGGCTTTCGACCTCACCCAAGAGTTGACATGCATGACAAAAACCTGTTTTTGTTAATATTTCATTAACTTCATTTCATTTTCTAAGAAAACCAAAACATTCTTGAAAAATATTAAGTTACAAACTTTACCTTCGCGACTTGTTCCCCCTATCCTTAAATTAACAGACAGGATAACTGCTCCAGTTAATGTTTATTTATCATGCGTTTGTCTTATTTAATTGTTGATAGTTATTATCGATATTCACTAAAGAGTAACAAAACCTTTAAGTATTTGTATTATATAGCATCACGTAAACTTGAAAAGACAAACGGCAGAAACGGTCGCGCAACTAAATTTTCCAAAGGAATAGGCTGTGTAACATATCCTGCGAAACTTCTTATTTTAATCTTTTAGAGAATATAGGGTTTTTATACAGTCGTAAAAATCTTCACTGTCAGTAGTGTGAATAACTTTGTCTCTCATTTATATTCCTGCAGTTTGTTTAGTCTGACGATCGCCAGCAAAGCTGTGCGTGAACTCGAGTAACAGAAATTGCAACATTTTGTTCATTTTAATTGGATTTTTAACATTTTTGCTCTATTTAAACCCAATTCAAAACGTGTTTATGTACTGGTATTTATTGTGGTTCTCATTAATGTTTTAATTCTGTTGTTAATGAATGGGTACTGGCACATCAAAGATGTTTACGTGAAACTGTAAAAGTTCATGCAATGTTAATATAATAAATAAAGGCCGAACTGCCCGAAGGGATTTTATTGTTCCTTCACCGCTGTTGGCATTTTCTTTATGCAATATTAATAATAGAAAAGCCCAGGGAATTTTCTTTTGAGTAGAGTAGTTCGCAATACATTAGGGTTATTAAAGGGGAAACACTTACAGTATCTGTCCCATTATTTCTTGAAGAAATAGCACTTACAATTTACAATTTTTGCAATTTCTTAAAGAATTTACACTGTCAACTGATGGAACAAACTGAACAATTCTTGGCAAGACAAACTCCTTTTGGCCATTTCGCAATCGTATTTTTGGCAATAATTTATAAAAGTTCGTTACATGCAGATATAACTTTATGAAGTAGTAATGACTTTTCTGATAATATCTGAATAATGTCAAAAAAGGCAAAAGCTTTAATTTGTCGAAGATATCGTAAATTGATCAATGTTGGTGTAGAACAACTACAGAAAGTATTCTTCACAATTGTCATGCATCACTGGCACTGCTTTCTGCATTTACTTCAAGGATATGTCGGATGTTTAGCCGAGTGAAGAAAACATATCACAACCCTTTTTGGTCAAACCGTATGTTTAACCCAACCATGTCCATTGTTTTAAATCTGAAAGAAGCTGAATAATCGAGGTTTTTGGAAATTCAAACGAAGAGTAGAAACAGTAACATCTTGGAAAGTACACGCTTTTTTGTGTAAGAACAATTTTGTAAGAACAACGAGGCTCAAATTTGGTCAAAAATTAAGAACAACGTAAGAACAATCCAGGCTGGGATTTGGAATCATAAATACAAAGTTTGCTTTTCTTAATAACTAATATTCTATTATTTTCCTCAAACTCGACTGTATCGAGCGTTGAAATACTCCCAATGTTGAGATCGATCGAATTTCCATTGCGATTTATTGGGCTTGATGATCACAAGTTAGGTATATTTAGAATATTTTAGGAGCTATTTCTTACTGTTGTTGTTCTTATGAGTGCTTTTAAAAATAAGAACAGCTTAAGAACAATTGAGGCTGAAATTTCCTAAAATATT
Organism: Umimayanthus parasiticus; assembly: GCA_027575125.1. Lineage (NCBI taxonomy): Eukaryota > Metazoa > Cnidaria > Anthozoa > Zoantharia > Parazoanthidae > Umimayanthus > Umimayanthus parasiticus. The sequence continues at coordinate 1,914 of JAOBRH010467150.1, read as the reverse complement.
AAGAACAATGAGGCTCGACTAAAATTTACTGGTTCTAATAAAAAAAAGTGTGTATATAATGACCATTTTAAAAAAAGCCCCTATACACAAAGAATGATGCACACACACAAAACCATGGCCATGGGAAAGGTCAAACCCAGTGCCCGGGTTCTTTTATAGCTGGCATGGTTTAATTTGTAACCCTGGCGTATGATTTATGTGTGTAATCGAATTATATAATCTAATTTTTTTATATTTGGCTTGAGAAAACATCTTCCTTGGAGTTGAATTCACAGTCTTGTGGAGTCTGAACTGGGTTGGCAAAACGATGCAACATTGAATGCATTTGTCTGTCCATTGTTGTGTTTTAGCTATAGATTAATTAACAATTATGTTTCTTGTTATACCAATATTTATTTTTAAGCGGTCTAGCCTGAAGGGTCCTTGGCCTGTTGTATTCTGGCCTCACTGTATAAGTCTCTTTTATAGATTGCTTTGTTATATATAGTGGAAGCAGAATAAAAAAAAACTAAGAAAAAAGAAATGTGGCCACCTTCTAAAGTTCGATGAAATTGTTTCGCGCAATATTGCGCAAGTAGAGACAGCTAACTCTGCTTCTACAATATTGGGTGCATTGATGCACTGACGCAACAGTGGTAGCCACATGCCGCAATTTAGCCTTTGCGCGCAATATTGCATTTGCGCAATGTTGCCTCCTGTGGCCAGTCTCTAACTCATCACGAATAAGTTTTAGTGATTCTGTTGCTGCACTGCAGGTTTTGAAAACCTAGGGCTAGTAAATCAGTTTAGAAAACAGGAACCTAAAGAGATTGTTGAGGGGTGCGATTCCGTGATGTTTAAGCAACACGCTAGCGTGCGTTAGGAACTGAGGTAAAAGTAATATATATGAAATGAAATATATCATATATAGTGAAAGCTTATTTGCAGCCGGAATATGAGCTCTAGATGCCACTGCAATGCCAATAACATTCCTGCCGTACGACAGAAGAACAGACTGGTGAAAAGAGGCCTTTTAATTTATTTATGCCTAAACTAGCACGCGATATGGCCACGCATGCATAGGAGTACATCACCTCCTTATCACATCTCACAGACATCTTGAAGTGCAGAACACCTTCAAATCTTGCAACGCCAAATTTAGTCAGAAAACATCATATTTTGATGACGAAATTACTTTTTGAATCGCAATCCGATGTTCTTTAATGCAATCCAATAAGCTTACAATGTTTAATGACATATTCATCGGTTTCACTTGACTACGTAAAAAACTTGGGAAGCCCCATATAACATATTTTCAAAACACATTTATTGGACATCGTCATCAGATAGTCTTAAATGCAAAACCAATTAACTGAATACCAGCTCTAATATCGCAATGAGTCAGAAGTAAGTTGTAGACTGCAGGTCCAAATTGCAAACCTAACCGTAATAGCATGCACGCGTGACTATGAAAATATGGATAGTGAGACAAGGGCATGGACTTCCCATCTCCAATTCTCTCACTCACCCCCCCCCCTCCCCACCCCCCGCATTTTCTCCTCCGCGCATAAATGAGCATGTTTGCCTAAAACACTATTAACTCAACCCTTTTTTCATTAACTCATTGACGTAAGATGCATGACTCATTGGCAATATAAATATCAGTCCTCGTATTTTGCTATTATTTTTTTTCAAAACCATCCTTCATCTTGTAACTTACCCCTGGATAGACTTCGCTCATAATACACTCTCTTTTTTATAAGAAGATCTAATTTTAGGGCTGAGACTAAATGTTCTTAAAACATTTCGATGACTTCGGCCTCAAATGTTCCTGAAAAGCTCTTAAAAGTAATTGTTATTATTATATGGCTGAATGATTTCGCGTGCTGTGATTGGTCAATTCCAGGTCCGTAAGTAGCCGTACGGACCTCTAGC
>JAOBRH010466928.1:0-10327 GCA_027575125.1 Umimayanthus parasiticus | reverse complement strand
GGGTTGGGTGGCATAAGAACTTTAGCTAAGAAATTGGAGGGTGGTGGCAGGAACTGAAAGTGGAGCTCTATCTACAAAAGTATTAAATTCCTTTGGATGTACTTGATTGATACAGTACTGCACTTTAGATCTATCAGCAACATGTGCAAAACTTTCTTCTTCCCAAAAGTAGCGATGCTGTGTTGCTAAATTCTCATTACTTATCTTGGCACATTTTCTACAAACAGGCTAGGATAATTGTCTATTTCATTCTCATGAGTAGTAAAGTGGATGATCATAGTTAATTATTTGTTTTCACTGCTGTGTGACCTTCAAAAATAAAGCATTCAATGTCTAATCTTGGGTTTGTTTTTGCAATTTGGCCAGACAAACATAATGGCAATCAAGTAATTAATTATTAATTAACTCACAGATCTACCAACAATCCATCCAAACTGCCACAAAGTTCAGCTCTTTTATAAATCAAGCTGTATTGGTACAGCCCAAAACAAAAGGTGAAAAAAGATTTAAAGCTAACTGCACTCATACAAAAAAGGCATTCCAACTAGCAGCTATTGTTGTCACCCAAATACCCATCTTCCCTTCCTGTTGTCAACCTGAACAAAGAATTCGTGCTATTTGCAATGTTCAGTTCGGCCTTTTCAGGTGGTCCTGTATGGCTGCTAATCTTCTGATGCAGTGCCGCACTCCAAGGATAGTCTGAATTACTGCCCTGTACACCTTTCATGCTGGTTGCTTCCTCTAAATACTTCGACGCTTCCTCAAACATATCTTGCTGACAATAATTTTCAGCCTGACAAAGAAAATACAAGTACTTGGTTCTCACTGAAAGCTTGTCAATGTTTTGTTTGAGCACAACTAGGGCATTCTCAATAACTGAGGCACTGCCTGTGGCAGAGATGTCAGTGTTTGGCATGCTGAACAGTGCCAATATTGCTAGTCTTGCATGCGTCCTGCACAACTTTTCTGTCATGCTAGTGGCAGTAACACCATCCTTGTAATGCAACAGTGCTTCCTTAAATTTAGCTACAGCCTCTTGTTGAAGTTTCCAAGCAAACTTTGACATCCTCTTGGCAAACGCAATCAGTACAACTCCCTCCTGGAAGCAAAGGTCTCCAACGTCTTCACAAGACTGAAAGCCTTCAAGCTTTTTCCTTGCAATCTCGAGGCACTCCTCAGCACTTCCAAGGTTACCATCTGCCTCATGTACTTGGGACAGATACAAGTACGAACGACCAATCAACAGTAATTTGTTCTTACATTTTGGGGACGAATCAACTGCATCTTTAATCCTCAATTTAGCCTTACTGAAAACTCCTTTGCGACACATCTCTAAACTCTGTTCTAGAACTGCTGCAACCCTAATATCGCAATCACTTACACTGTCCAAAACTGAGGACAGATAGTTGCCAAGTTCAGAGTAGCGTTGATTGTGTCTGAGTTCCAAGACCTTCCTCATAGCTTCTTTGTATCCTTCACATGCATACAGCAAAGGCTGCTGTCTGATCAGCTTCAGTTTTGACTTGCTCGTAATTATACTACTTGATGCAACATGCGGGCAATCAATGTTTGATATGTCCACATCAACTGAGTAAACAAGACAATCGTCACCACAAAAAGACAAACTGCTATGATCTTTCGTCCCTCGTAGCACTGTTTTTATACCGTGGAGTTTAAGAGAAATCGTTACCAAAAACTTGGCAGGTTGTCCAAAGAACCTGAACCAGAATCCCAGTGACTTTGTTTTCGCGCCTGCTTTGTGTTCACTAAGAGGGCAACAACAATACAACGTGTTTGGCGGGCTATCGTCGCTCACTTCTTGTCCTTCACACGTGAACCTTCGTACTGCTGTGACTTGAACAACATAACTCAGTCCTCCCGTAAGATGATGATCGTCATTTTCGTAGTCAAAATAGCTAACTGGAAGCGAAAGTTTCGAGGACTGACAGTTCACCGCCAGTTTAATACAACAGTCCTTCTTTGGGTCTGGAAATTTGTGCCGGTTTTTGCCATTTCGAACGTGACTTGTAGGCTTCGATAGTATTCGAATTTCTGCCTTTTCTTTCCGAACTCTGTCAAGAAGCCTTTTAATTGCGCACTTACTGTAGTTTGTTGGGACAGAATCCGACGAGATTCCATTGCTTGAAAAACAATTTCGTTCCTTAGCCATACATATGTGATGCCTTCCAACCTTTGTTTTCATCCTCGTGAAAGCCACGTTCTTAAGATATTTGGATGAACTTTGTACCGAGTTGGACAACTTGTACACACTTGTTTGTTTATTTCTGTCAGCCTTATTTGTCGAAAAGGAATGGTTGCTCAGTACTTTGTCACGCATCGCTATTCGGAAATTGACGGAAACACTCGGAAGCATTCGGAAGTATTCGGAAGTCCTTGAGGTGATCGGATCGTGCGTGGCTACCAAGCCTTGTCAGAAAGTTTTCCAAGATGGCGGCCCAGCTTTGCAGTGACACGAGCGAGGCGATGGATCTGGCACCATCAAGAAAGCTATATCTGAAACCTATAGCAAAACTGCACGTCCACGTAAGTTTACCAGAGATTAAGGTTGCTGGGGTTTCAATTTCAAACTGGGAAGTTATGGAACGGATCAAATCAATGGTTGCGCCGGATCAGTTTGCTGTTTTGAAAGTCGTGGAGTCCACACTGGAGTTCATTCGCTTTGAAGGAGAAACAGACACAAAGGCACTTGTGAACAAGTTCGTAACCAAATTGGATGGAAAGTTCATAAAACTAAGCGGGTTTTCCGATCCCCTCAAAGTTCGAACTGTGCAGGCATCGGTAAAGTTTCCTACTCGTCACGAGTGGGAAGACTTTTTCAAGGACAAAGAAGACTTGAGCGAGTCGAACCCGGGTGAACGACCTGACACGATTATCATTAAGGGTTTACCCTCAAAATGGTTTTCAGACGAAGACTCGGGTCACAAACCCAGTGAGAAGGTTTTGACCTCAGTGTTTGAGCGTTTTGGAAAAGTACGCACCATTGATATACCAATTTTAGATCCGTATAGACAGAAGATGAGTAAAAACAGCAGAGAATTCCAGACATTTTATTTTGGTTCACATCTACATTTTGATGCGTACATACAATACACACAGTACCAAGGCTTTGCAGCTGCAATGTCAGCCCTAAAGGAAATGAAACTTATGCAAGTTTCGGATGATTCAAGAGCAGCTTGTGCTAATATTCAAGTAGACTTTGATAGAACTTGTCATTTGAGTGCAAAGAATATTCGAAAGAGAAATTTTGAAAGACAGAGTCTAATGGATCAGGAAAAACGGGAAGAAGAGAGAAAGAGAAAAGAAAGAGAAGCAGAAGAAAGGAGAAAAGAAGAAGAGAGGTTGGAAGCAGAAAGATTAGAGGCAGAAAAACTGAAAAAAATACAGGAAGAAATTCAGAGGAAAAGAGAAAGAAGGAAAGCAAGAGAAGAGAAAATAAGGAAGCGAAAAGAAAAGAAGAAAAAAATCGAACAGGAAAGAAAAGAGAAAGCTCGACAACTTGCTGAAAGTATTAAAAGACTTGAAGCACAGAGGTCATTAGAAGCAAAGAGACTTTTGACTGAGTTACTGCATAGAGTTTCAGAAGCTAAAGTGCAAGAAGATGAACAGAGAAAAAGAAGAGCAAAGGAACTTGAAATGCTGAAACAGCTTGAAGAAAAGAAAAGAAAAATTGACGAGGAACATAAGAGAAAGGAAGAAGAAGAAAGAAAACAAAAGGAAAAGATGGAGCAACAGGAAAAAGAACTGAGAGACAAGTTGGTTAAAAACCTTAAAAAGATGGAAGAAAGGAAGGAAGACCTTCAAAGAGAACTGTTAAGAAAACAGCTTGCAAACAAGGCAAAACTAACCTCTGTGGTCATGAAGGGCAGTTGACACAGGGACACTAATTTATTGTGCAGTAAATATTTCCTTTGCATGAAAGGCAATTGATACATGCATCTCTTGTGGAGTAAACACCTAATTTGAAAAACAGCTAGTTGTCTCATGGGTTGTGTATCAGTATTATTTACTGAAGAATTATAAAAATTACATCTGGAAATATGTGAACATCCATTTGTAATAGAGGCAATAGTTGAGTATTATTATTAGTGAAAAGTCTGATCAACTTGTCAGTGAGCAGGCTTGTAACTGGCTTTGAAGATGAAAAGCTGTGAAACACTTCTTGCATTTGTGATGGAATCAAAGAAACTGGAATGGATGCACTGAAGTTTCAATACACTTTAGTGTAAACCAAAATGATAGAACCAGCAACAGAATTTAGATTTGCAAAGCAAAATTGTTTATATGATGTTGAGTTGTAAGTTGTGCTAACCATACTTTCAAAATGGCATTGTGATTGGCTTAGACCTTTCACTTCTGCTTCTGTTTTTGGCATACACTAGAACATATGTGATGAAACAAATGGAAAAGTAAGAAAAGAGAAAGCTTTCATTCCTTCTGTTGAATTTCCATTTGTGTTTTTATCTCCATTTCTTAAACTGGTATTTAACGCTCCTTCCATCTTCTTTTCTGTTTGCATTGTCAATGAAAAGAAGGCTTTTCTTGAGAACATTGCCCTGAATAGGAACCCTTTTCAACTTTTTTGTCAACCATTAAAATGCTTGAGGGGATCATTTTGACTCCCCCCCCCCCACGATTCTTCAAACAGTGCACATCAATTGGCATGTAATATTTAACAATTAGTCACTGAAGGCAAAATGAATATCGGTGAATAGTCACTAAGACAAAGTTGAGGTGACTATCACGATATTCACAGAGCCTGAGGTGACTACCGGTAAATGTTTTAGTAAAATTGCACTGGTGATTATTCGAGAAAATAAAACAAAACAAAAATTTGCAACTCTGAAACATCAACCAATCGGGCCAACATTTTGAAAACTGAAAGCTGTCATTGTTATATTCACCTAATGGCGATTATAGCGAGAGAGAACAAAGTTCTTAACCAATCAGCACGTGCTCTGACTGACAGTAAATCACCAGTGCAATTTTACAAATAGTATATAATCCACTACTTAATTTTCATACAATGGTCGATTTATAAGCTGCTGTTGCCATGGTAAATACTACCATCTTGAATTTTGTCAGTCTTGGATTTTCGACTTTTGTGATTTAGATCAATTGAGATATAGCATGCAATATATGAAATAACTAGAAAACAGTAAATTACAAGTTTACAATCATTTTTAACAGAAAAAAAAATTTTAAAAAGTGAACAAAATTCTATTAAACAACTTTTGTAGCTTAAAAGTGGTGCATTTGTATTGGTGCTTTTTCCATATGAACATGCTCATAGGTGCTTTACAATCATCAGTTTACCCCCAGAGCACCTGAAGCATAAATAAGCACCTCTGATACTAAAAGCCGCTTCAAAGCAGCCCATTTATGCTGGTACTAATTACCATATAATAATAATAATATTAAATAACCTTTATGTCATCTAGCTAGTGTTAAGATCATATGCAAAACCTTTTGGCAACTGGTTTTGAAGTCCAAAACATAGGAAGTCAATTTGACCCCCCCCCCCCTCCTAAAGCTTTCTATCACAAATTTTTCCATTACAGAGAACTACAACTTCCCCATTTCCCTTCCAACCAAAATTTAGGGATTTTTGGCAGATAATAAACTGACATGTGCACTTTTTGTTGTTCCAATTAAAACACCTTTAATTTCATCCAACCAAGCCAATTTAGTATTGATTATCCCATTTTTTCTTGCAAATTAAAACTATATTTGTCAGCAATTGACATATTATGCATTTCAGGGCTTCCAAATTTCAACCCCCCCCCCCCCCCTCCAGAAGTTAAACTTGATGCTCTGCTTGACTAGTACATTATTTATTTGAAGTCAAATGATGTAATAAGTTAGTATGGGGCAGCACACGCCATTTTTAAATAAAAAAATACTTAAAAGTATTAACTTACTATTAAGCATTAACTTACAGGTGCATAATATAGTTTAGAATAGGTTATGAAACCAATTTTAAAGCAACAAATGTTTTGTGCCACAACATTTCATCCAATTCAGACACATCAAAACAATAGCCAAGAAAAGACTCGAATTTTCTGTTACCCATGTGGATTTTTTGTTTTTGTTTAACAATAAATAATGAGGTGACGTGAAAATCAGCAAATAGTCACCAAGACAAAGTTGAGGTGACTATCGTGATATTCACAAAGCTTGAGGTGACTAATTATTGTTTTAGCAAAATTGCACTGGTGATTATAGAGAAAATAAAACAAAAACTTGCAACTCTGAAACAGCAAATCTGGCCACCATTTTGAAAACTGAAAGCCATCATTGCTATAATCACCTAGCGGTGATTATAGTGAGAGAGCAAAGTTCTTGACCAATCAGTGCACACCATTTTCGATAATCACCAGTGCAATTTTACTAATAAACGATGAGTTAGTGAATAGGAGAGAAGTAAATGTGCTGGCTGGTGAAGTTATGGTAGTTTTTCATGTTCTGGCCAATGAGGTGAACAATTCAAATAATATCACAATTAGCACATTTCTACATTCTTTGCATTTGACCTGTACGAGGTAGGCAAGTCAAATGCAAAGAATGTAGAAAGGTGCTAATTGCTCAGATCATTACTTAAAGCTAAATGGAAAATTAGAACAGATTGAAGTAGGTTGCATGTACTGTTGGAGAAGCTCGGGGAAGGGGGGGGGGAGGGATGATCAACCACGAAACCCACTATGCTAACTTTTGTGCAATTTACACTGAAAAGTTCCCCATCTGAAAAGCATTTTAGTCAACGTTGAGGCACAAAATGGAAGTTTTACTTAGCACTACGAAAACGAGGTCATCTAATATTGGAATGTTTTTGACTACATTGTACGTGCTTATAAATAAACTCTTTACTCTCTATTAAACTGGTAGACGAAAGCTGGTTGAACCAAAGGTTTTGCTGATCCTCACTGCATTTGCCCAAAATTTTTAGAATTATACAAACAAATCTTGCAAAGAAATTGGCACAGTTAAGAGAAGGTTTATCTTCTGACAAGTCATCAATTTTTACATATATTTCATGGCTTGACCAACACTCGAGGGGCCCTCAACTCCTTTTATTCAACCTTTGTCGATACTACAGTCTCCTGTTAAGTCGTTTGTATTTTCTCTAAAACACTCCAGATATTTTGAAACTCACACTTGGCAAAAACACATTATACCAAAGCAATCTTTCTTGCATCAGAAAAAGTTTGAACTGGAAAATAAAGTCACTTTTTCAATAATGAAGATTACAAGATTACCATATATATGACAAAAATACTTTCTTTTACCCAGGCCACCTGCAGTTGACTAACAAAACAAGCAAACTTGGATGGTTAATAAAACTCTTGATTGGCTGTTGTTAATTCAGAGATCGCAAGAATTAAGGACAAGAATTAAGGACAAGAAACCTCAAATCAGAGGTCTGTTACAGTTCACAATTTGTCTGAGCTATCATAGTTTTCATTGCTATATACAATACTCATGGTTTTCACTTGCCCTAAAGTCTGTTTTGGGATGACATCCTAGGCCCAGTTCATACAGGTCATATTTTATTTCAAAATTCCATAACTTCCCAAAAAGTCCAGTATTTGAATCAAGACTGGAAAACTGACTGGTAATGAAGATGTTTGCCATGAACTAACACTGTGATAAATTTTACTTCATGACCTATTCCAATCCTCAACCACATTTTTGTTTTGCAAGGTCAAGCTTTCAAAATATGGAATTCAATGATCTCTACAATCCTCGCATCCACAGTAGGTGTAAGGCAGGCTCTCCATAAAAATGCTAGAACATGCAGATCTATTTGAAATAAGATTTAAATGATGAAAGCCCAAAAAGCTTTTCAAACTGCTGACACGTTTTGAATCCAGTTTCAGTAGTTGTGACACAACACCAAAATACAAAGGAAGTTTGACTCTTGACTAAATCACTTGTGGAGTGTGATAATTATGTAAAACACCTTACCACATTTATTTAACTGCCATAACTGACAAACTGAAATTATAAAATTCTACTAATGTTGAAGTCTCCTAACAATAAAGAAATGTTACCATGTCCTTTACCACACCTGTAACCAAATTAAAACTACAAGCTACAGCCCATAAATTATATGTCTAATGTCTTTTTTGGTAAAAGAAAATGTCTGAATTGCAAACAATGTTTATGTGCTCCCATCAAACTGGCATCAAAGCTCCATCTCTCTAAAACATATATATTTTATTATTAATTAAGACACAATGAATGCTAATGCCAACATGACTATAACCACCAGAGGAGAAGTTCTCTGCCTTGAGCAAATGCTAAATTGCTTAACAATCCACACTGTAGGTGATCCATCTTCTAAAATCAGTTCTTTTCAGTGATCCATCTTCTAAAATCAGTTCTTTTCAGTTGTCTGGATGTGTCTGTAGTTTAGTTCTCTTTCTTTCCAGTCTTGTCTTCATCTTCTGTTTCAGATTCTTCATACTGTTGGTGTTTTTCACCTGGTTTAAGTAGTTTGCCTATCATGTCGTACTTTTCAGTAAACTGGGCTTCCCATTCGCGCACAGATTCCATCTGCATACTGTTCAAATCTGACAAGTCATCATATTCATCTTTAAGTGCCTCCGGACCAAGTGAAAATGTTGCCAGCCCCCTGCTTGCATCTCGTCCAGCAAATATGCTATATGGCCCACCTAAAATGAAATTCAAAAAGAAGCTCAAAAATTCTTGTGACCACAAGCAATGCATTCTCTCAAAGATCTTACTAGAGACCTTTAGATTTGACGAGTATAACTTCGACAATGACTATAACTTTTTGAGGTTTTGGTTCAACCAAATTCTTGACAGAAGTTTGCAAAATTGTTGTCAGGTTAAATCTTGTGGTTGTACTCCTGTTTACTATGAGAATTTCTGAAAATCTTGTAGTCAACATTGCAAGCTGAAAAAGTATGAAGTCATACTTGTAGTCAAACTCATAGTCAAACTTGTACTAGTAGTTAAATGTCAAGGTTTCTATTGTCTGCATTTCGCAGGTCTTCTCATCTCAGTGCACACATAACAACTGTGTAGTCCAGTTACCACACATTAGCAAAATCATGTTCAGCCTTCAAATTACAGACCCAGTGGGTATTTGTGCAAATTCTACCAGGGTCCTTCCCCTTTGGCCAGTGCAAAATTCCAGGGCCCAGTTGCTCGAAAGTGTGTTAAATTTAACCTGGCAATGGTTAGGCAAAACTTACAACTAAGATTCCTTTATCTAGAAACACGTCTGGTCATTCTAAAGTATTATTGTAGTACACTCCAAGGAAACCCAATTAAGTAAACCCAAAATGATAGGCAAAATCAGTCTTAAAGGAGGTAAACCCAATTGCGGATTAAAAATTTAACCATTGGTTGATGCTAACCAGCTTTCAAGCAACCGGGGACAGAACTTTTCCACATGTACCAAGATCTTGGTATACAGCGAAAATTAGTTCCCCCTCTCATAACACAGAAACACTCAGTTTCCTCCTGCAATTCCTTCATTTGCTGCACTCTGATGTTCCTCAACAACGGGAAAACTGGAGAAAACTTTTCTATTGTTATGCAACAATACCTTGAACTTACACAATAGTGTCATTGTTCCACAATAACTTGGAACAGAATTTAATATCCCTTGTAACAAAATAACTTTGAAAATTTTTATGTGTTTAAAAGACCAAAAAAGATGTTCAAAAACAAACCAAACTGTAGATTATAATAGGTGGACTGCCGACACAAATTTCAAGGATTTTTCCAAGTTCGTATGAAAAAGATGTCAGTTTTTCAACAAATCCCAGGTCTTGAAAGGAAAATTCCAAAATAATTGAAGGATATCCAGGTTTTCCATGAACTCTGTTCTTTTTGAGTTTCTTGCATATAACTATAACATTTTGTCCACACAGCCTGGGTGCAAACCAAGCAGGGATCACATTGTGCAAAGTGCTTCCCCAAAAAATTATTTTTTAATTTGTAATGTGTCCCTGGGATGCAGTACCCTGGGTACCAGAGGCAACTCGCTTGCTAAATCCGGCCGGCCAAAGGCCTGCAAAACGAGTGTGAGGTCCAAAGTGAGCGAAGGGCCGAACGCGAGTAGCCTCTGGTGGCAAACCCCAACGGTCTCGTTATGATGCCTACACGTGATAACATGTCATTAACACTGCTTGCAAAACCGGTTTTCAGCCATGAGGATAATTTGATCGATCTCACCTCGAGGTCACGGTGCAAAATTTGTGTTGGTTTACATCGTCACGTAGCCAAAATTGCCATAACATATTTATTTATTGTTTCTTGCTTCTCAGTCTTGGAT
>JAOBRH010466927.1:0-14791 GCA_027575125.1 Umimayanthus parasiticus | reverse complement strand
AAACGGTTCTACGGTATCGGAATAACTGTCGTCCAGGGCAACTGGGTGAAATATGAACGAAATATGTGATTTTAACTCTTAAACGGTTTTACTCACGGCATCGGAATAACTGTCGTCCAGGTACATCTGCAAACTCTGCTGTAAACACAAATGCATGCTTCAACTTTGTGTGAAATTTTGCAATTTTTAGTTTTTGAGGAATACGTAATGCCATTCATTTCTATTCTTCAAGACGATCAAAATGAATATTTTGTGTATGAGTTTTTAAAAAAATATTTTTTTCTGCAGGGATTGCGATGACAACAGTATTCTGTCAGAAGCAGATAACAAAATCACGCAAATCAAGGGCTTTTCAGGAGTAGGGAGGTGAGGAATGCTCTCTGCGCATGCTCATGTCTCCATTAGCAGAGTTTGGTTGGGTGCGACAAGCCGTTTTTTTCTTGATATAATTCAAGCAAGAGTGTTTCTTGATTTGAAAGATGAGGGGCGAAACGACTCTTATGAACATGTTTATTGTAGACACCGTAGGCCGGAGTGTTGGAAAAATCCATAGCTTCTTTGATTGAGGCATTGCAGTAGAGGAAACATTGGCTTCGATGTCGCTAACATCTTAAAAGTTTGCAGATAACAGCGAATAACTTATAGCTTCCTGTGAGAGCAAGGTTGATTAAGTTTTCGGAGATTTTGCCTTTGTTTTTTGCTTGTTTTCGCTACAAGAAGGGATGAGTAGAACCAAAATGACTGGCCAGTTTTGTTTCTTCTTTCTCCTTACGCCGAAGGTTCTTCAAGGACGCCATGCAATCAGCCAAGTCATCCCCCGATAACACTACAGATGACTTCCTTGGGTTCGTAGAGATTGCCGTGAAGGTACGTAATGATAGGCCACTTTTGAATTACGCTTCAGTTCAATACAGCAAATGTATTGCACAGCACAGAACTAGCCTCGACTTCAGGTTATTGTTCGCGGGAACTGAAGCGTAATTCGAGAGTGATATACTCATTTGTTGCGTCATGCCACAGGAGGACCATCAATAATTGTAAGAAAGAAACGGCCAAGGAAGTCCAAGGGGTTATGTGTCAAATTGACCCCCCTCCCCCCCCGAAGGTTTTCCGACCTAACAGTAGAAGCTTTGAAGCAATCAAATTTAAAGTTGCACTACCGGTAGTCTAATTATGAACACATATTTTGACGTTAATTTGTTGACGTCATCACTGCAATTTATGTGAAATATAATAATGCAAATCTAGTTTGAATCAGAAAAGGAAATTTTTTGACACAATTTGTTCTTTTTTCTTTTCCGCTCAACTCTTCATTATTTTCCTATTCGAGGTTGTCAACAAATGTTTTCTACTAAGTTTAAGAACGTTAGCTTTTTGCTAAAATATAATTTTTGAAAAATCCAAGATGGAGCAATGTTGCCATAGCAACAGTTCTTAATTAAAATTTGATTGTTGTTATGAAAAGTAATTAGGTAACCCAAAACTGTTTACATGGCAAAGCTCGATCGTTAATGATGAAGCCATTTTGGAAATCTTGAGGTCCGTCCCCTCCCCCCTGGCTGATTTATTGATTTTTATAAAATGGCTTAGTCGTTCTTGCGTTAAACAAATACACCGAATCTTGTGAGAGTTGTAAATAAACGTTCACACTTAACTCCTCTCCTTGTATTCAATGTGTTGTCTTTGAAGCGATTGAGGGGAAAGCCTCTTGGTAAGTGGTCTTCCTGTGGCCAAATCCAATGCTGTTATCCTCAAGGCCGGGTGGAGGGGGTCGTCCTCACATGAGCTATATAGTGCGGTGCCATAGGGTATAGAAATTGGGTATATATTTTGATATTTAGTTGTCGTTTTTGAACGAGTCTGTAGGTTTAAACGGTTTTCCTGAACATTGATTAAAAAAGGGCAATGCACTAGGTCTGAAATTGGGTACTGAAATTCGCATTTTTCGCAATGAAAACAGGCAAGAGTTCACAAAGCGCACCGCATACACCCAGGAGTAACTCGCTCCACCCGAAACCCCCTCCCTCCCTTCATCTCTGACAGTGCTCCAACATCACTAATATCAAACAAAACACTTGAAACAATTCTCGCTGACGATTTAAGTGTATTTTAATGACCCTTTTACTTACCGCCCTAGAGGGAAAAGAAACAAATTTTTCGTTTCCAATGATACGCGACCAACTTGAAGATGTCTGCTCCGACGAAGAGCTAACGTTCGAAACGTCAGCTATATATACATCAAACCTCAGGCGAAAAACATGCCATATCAACCGTTGTTGATCAAACCCATATTCAACTTGAAGATGAGTGAAGGTGTTAAAAGCTTTGTAAATAACTTCGTTATACATTTTCAGTGGCGTTTAGACTTAAAACGAAAGGTGAAGCTGATAGTGCAGCGGCACCTTTGTACATATACACGTTTGTAGTAAGTTAGTACATCATCACCGAAGGTCGATAGTCACGGGTCTTAAAGTTAGAGGATATAGGCTCCATTTGGCTTCTTTTCTCCATTGTTTGTTTTATAATGTCCGTGGACAGGGAAGTTAAGCCGTTGGTCTAGTCTCCTCGGCTTAAATGATATCTGGGGCCCAGTTTGTCCAAAGCCGTTTAGCACTAACCCCAATCAATAGATAATCCACCCTTGGATTCACTGACTCAGACAGCAAATCATGAATTAGTTAACTAGGTAAATGATCTGTGTCTAAATGTTCAACGTTTCTTGAAGTAGTAAAACATCCCGAAACATTAATCACTAAAGGTTCGGAAATCAAATCTAAATTAGGCATAATCCTGGGTTGGTGTTGATCGGCTTTTGAGGAACCGGGCCCCCGGGGCAACTTCGTTCCCAGGCTCTTCCCTCTCCCGAGAGAAAGACCCTGGTTGGGTCTGGTCACGTGGCACCCAGATTCTGGGTGGTAAATAAAATAAATGTGGCAGATGTGCTTAAGATTGATTCTTGTTCTTATTTAGCCTAGTGTAGAAAGGAAAGTATTATGTTTTCGTCAAAACAAACCCACAAATTCGATTATTTTATTTGTTACCACCTTGAATCTGGGTGGCACGTGACCAGACCCAACCAGGGTCTTCCTCTCGGGAGAGGAAAGAGCCTGGGAACATGGTTGGCCCGGGGGACTTAAAAAACCCAGACACTTCTCAGAAAGAGTAGGGTAGTAATACCGGTGTCCACCGGAGCTGTGGGCCGAGGTCATGTATGGACAGTACAGCGACAGCTAGAGGCGCCACCAGATGCTTGCAGTTCGATCTCGTCATCCGCGCTACTTCTGTACTTGAAGCGTCGACTAGCTAGACAGCTTTCTAGCTAGACAGCAATCGCTTTTGTAAAAGCAACGAACAGTGATTGCTGCATTAAAAATACGCTACAAGCTCCAAAGAAGGAAAGAAAAACATCTCTTCTCACTTTAATTGTCTTTTACAAAATGTGAACGTAGGACATCCCTGCAAGTGGTATTGACAACTGGTTCAAGTTACAAGCTCGATCATCAAAGTCTCGTGTTCGAGGAGATCTTCACCTCAAAATCACACTGTCAACAGGCAAGGTATGTACAAATACTATACTCTCAAGTGATAAAGGCAAAATCTTTGTGTTGCTAACCCATGGAAAGGAGAGTGTGGGGAAAGTAGAGCACACAATTGTTGTACGCTCAGAATCGGACTTCTAACATTTAGTTATTGTAGGTCGTTCGCATACTTGAAGAAAAGATATTTTGAATTTAAAATTTTACTATTGGTGAATCTTTTAAGAATTAAAATTCTTTTATGTGCTTTTTATGATGCTATTTAAATACTATTTATGTGTTTGGAACGATTCGTAACTTTTGGAAAACATGGGAAGTCTTGGAATTCATTCAAAGTTTATATTCTCGGGCCAGAAAGTCTGTAAACAAAGTAAAATGCCTGGAAAACAGTCAATTTATGGGTTATTTTAATTTTTATTGGTAATCACACGTCTTCAAGTTCAATTTGGAATTAATAAAAATGTTTCAAAATCGCAGGAGCCCGAAGTGCGAATACAATTGAAGTCTTTGTAAAACACACATGTGCAAGTTAATCCAATCTGAACAAGAAACCCGCGTGAATTGTTAATCATACACATGGAAAACATGAAGAGAGCCAATCAGTTTGTAGTATTTTCTTTACAAAGATTTCATGGCTTTTGTATAGGAAATACGCTATCGGATATCAAGAAAACATTTTCAATTGTTTTTCAGAGTTTCCAAAAGTTGTTCGAAGGTTTTTCGAATTATTTGTCGTCATCGAAGATTTCCCTATCATTTCTGAAGATTTCCGAAGTCTTCCGAACTTTCTGTCAAAGATTTTCAGAAGACTAATGAGAATTTTCTGAAGACTTTTCGAACATTTCCGAAGATTTTGGAGGAAACCTTCGAAATATTTTCGAACGTTTGTGACTTAACCTATCTGGGCCGTTCTCTTTCGGCATGACTTCTTTGAGCTATGGAGCCCCTTAACTTTCAAGTAGTTAATGGTAAAACTTTACTTACCAAAAGTGTATTTTTTAACAAATGTCCTCAATAGTAGTTAATTCAAGTTTTTGCAAATAAATACATGACGTCACAGTGATGCCACATGATTTGGTCTATGCTATATTTTTTGTAGAATTGAACTTGAAATACAAGATTATAAATCAAGAGAACAAAATTTACTGGCTAATCTATCAACGTGAGCATAAATTATTTATACAATATTCTAAAAAATTAAGGGAGCGACTACCATGGCAACAATAGTAAAACTCATATATATGCTGACCAGAGACACCTGCTATTTTTAAGTTAAAACTATACCCCTTACGAGCTGAAAAAGTAAAAGTGTGCTCTGATTTGCTTTTTCTGTTTGTTCTGCTCTGTCATTGGTTCATCGAAAACGTGCGACTGCACTCAAAAGTGTGCAATTACATGTAATACTGAATTGTCACACAACGTGTGAACTGTCATGTATTTTCCTCCAGCGGCCAGAGCTACCTGATTACATCAAGAGCCAGTACCCAACTCGTATGGATGTCTACAGTGAACTACTACAGAGTTTTATCAGAAACGATGCCAGTGAGGCACAGGTATGTATGAAACTTACCCAGTCAGTGCTCTTAGTTAAGCCAAGACACCGTTGATGTCAGTCCAATTCTAAGCCAGGAACTAATAATTGGCAGTAACGCAAACTTTATGTCTGTGCACACAGTGATATATGTCTACTGTTCGTTGCAATTTCTCTTCTTAAGCGAAAATTAATCGAGAGACTTCTCGTGAAACAAAAGCAACCGTCATTAAACGAACAAGTTATTCCCCAAAGGAATAACATAAAACTCTTTAAAACGTCGCCAAGAGCGGAATGTTCTAACCCTAAAAGTGACAAGATTTACGTTTTCAAGTCAAGTTTGATTGACTGTACCAAAAAAAGATGGCGGCTGTACATTTTACCACAATACTTTGCAAACCTAACCCAGTTACAGTAGGCCTAGAGGAAGCCTTATGGACCACTTTCATAACAATAACTTCAAGTCGAGGTCAAGCTCCAAGTTTTCATACATTTGCTGTATTTTCGTCCCTCTAGCGTCGACGCGAAGCTTTTGTTTATGGTCATCGGCACTGGAGCGTATTGTGAAAGTAGTCTATACGTTTGCAGTATTCATCCCAGTTCACTAGCAAGTCAGTGTGCCTGGTTTGAAATGAGATGGGTAGATGTACCAGTCGCCATCATTTTCCGTGCGGTGAATTATGCTTGAGTATATGGTAAAAGTTATCTTTGCTTTGCCGCTACGTAGAGCACTGGAGCGCAGACGGTCGAAGTTCAGCGATGGAATGGAGAACTCTCGCCTCAAGCCTGCTATATTCTTCAGCAGTACGCCATTCAGAACGACTTTACTGAAGTTCAGAAAGCAGCAGTGTAAGTCACATAATATACGTTGAATTTACCTTTCTTTATTTCTATAAAATAGTTAGCCAATTTTATAATAAACTTTAAATAGTCTGATGTACAATCAAATAATGCGTCACTCGTAGATTATAGTTAGAGTATAAGCAGATCTTGCAAAATATACAAAGAATAAATCAGTACTCAATAGCTATCTATATTAAGCCTGTGATAAAGAGGACAGTTGTCGTTTCAGTCAAGGATGCAGTCATATATTTAATTTGAGCAAAAAGAACATTTGGTGGGGGCAAAAACACAGTTAGTAGATAGTTAATTAGGCTGATTGGTTAAATACTCTTTAAGAGATCTCTTAAAACTAGAGCCGGAGACTCTGTGCCGATTCGGTCAAATCGCGTGGAAGAGAATCCCATATTTTTGGGCCCTGAAAAAGTACAATAAATTGCTTAATGCTTGTACGGCGGAGGTGTGATCTGTAGTGTAGACCTTTTTCGTTCTTTGTCCTTCAGTTTGTATCAACAAAGGGAAACCAGTTTACCTTAGAACTTTATTTTTTACTCGGCCTCGCATATTGATCATCTTATTTGTTTGTTCTTTCGTCACGTCGTCCTTGAAACCTAGTTCACACTACAGCGCAAGCGCAGACGCACGCGCAGAAGACACAAGTGGAAAACGGTCTCGTACCCAGAGCTACGCGGCATACTGCAAAACGAAAACTCTGGCCGCATCCGTAACGGAGGAAAGATTCTCTGACTTTTGGTCGAAACTAAAACTACTTACTTCGCGGCTGGGAAACTGAATGTTGCAAATCCGTGGTTAAGTTGAAAAGATTTAAACGACCTGTATCAGGTCTGAGGTGTGTGATGAAGAATGGTGCACAAAATTT
Organism: Umimayanthus parasiticus; assembly: GCA_027575125.1. Taxonomy (NCBI): domain Eukaryota; kingdom Metazoa; phylum Cnidaria; class Anthozoa; order Zoantharia; family Parazoanthidae; genus Umimayanthus; species Umimayanthus parasiticus. The sequence goes on along the minus strand of JAOBRH010466927.1, from coordinate 8,004 downwards.
AGTATTACAGTAGCTTAAAAGTTGGAGAATCGTTGACTTCGTTACCGATGCGGCCAGATTTGACTGTAGGCCGGCTTCTATGGCAGTTAACACTGAATTGCAGAATTTTACAATAGTAAAGCAAAACTGCTTACAAGTGTTGAAACTAGTAACTTCTAACTTAAAAACTATGTGCATTATATTAGTACCGTTAGTACTGATGACAAAACTACGGGAACTATCTACATTTAGTATAAATCGAACAAATAGATATCATTTAATGCGCGCTCTGATTGGTAAAAAAATAAAAAATATTCATCCATATTGATTATTTAGTATTCATGCGGACTCGCTCGGACGTCGGACGTTTTTGTCCGCGCGTTTTTGAACTTATTCAGATGAAAATAAATTATTTTTGAAAGTGATATTTACTTGCTGGGTTTATATACTAAAACAATTATTTCTCTCAGTGTCGGTGCCTAGTGAAAAATATCCACCTTGACTCTTCCCGACTCGGTAGAATATATTCCACTATTCACCTGCCATTCGGGAACTAATTGTTAATTGGAGGCAACAAAGTTGGAAAGTCTCTGAGTTTTAAAATATAAGGCGCGACTGTTGAAATTCCGGAGCGAAGGCTTTAGCCGTGGTCAATTGTAGTGGAAAGAGAAGAGATTTTGGGTCTACTTATTAAGGGGGTTGACTGCCTATTTTTGTCAAGAAGGATTTGCATAGGTCTTCCCTTTTTTTTGCTCAACGTTTTTAGATTGGCAGCTTGCAGACATCTATTGTGAGACTCTCAAGCGCGTTGCAGTCCCTGCATGCGTCCCTTGTGTGAATTTTCGTGTCTATAGTGTGTGAGCTGGCCTTTAATGTTGTTGTTTTGTTTCAAGGCGCTGGATATCTTACAGCCAACACCACGTGTCCCAACAGCCGCTGAAATACGAGTTCCTTCGCAACACTGTCGCACGAATCCCTGTCAACTGGAGCCCAAAGGAAATGACTGAAAACGAGGTAAACGATAAGATTCTATGCCATGAGCTCTACGTGTACAGGAATCCTGGTTTTTTATTTTAAGGAAGGTTCAAGGGTATTTAGGGACACAGTTTGTGAAACGTTCGGCCGAGAAAAGTTTACAAACTTTTGTGAATTGTCTCAGAAACATTTGTATATTCAGAAAGCAGTTAATGTGAAACATTTTAGTTCGACATTTTGGAGTTATATCGTCAACTGTTCACCACCTACCCACCCTTGAAAATAACGCGGACAATTTCCGCAACACCCCTCCCCCCTACCCCTAATCCCCTTCATCCCGGACGGTTAGCGTTACTTAACATACACATACATATCCCGTGGGGGTGGGGTGGAAGTGCGATTTCTGTACAATTTTTTTTATCAATCTTTGGCAAAAACATTTTTTCTCTGTTTTCCCTCTTTATAACCTTTCTGCGTGCAAATATATTTTTTAGTCTGGTTCGATTGTGCAATTTTAATTCTTCCACCCCTCCCGGATATCAAATTTCGGGGCCCCTAATGGTACTTTCCGCCTAGGTTCGAAACCTGGCCAGGTCACTGAGGGAGTTCTCCGACCACTGCTGTCGACTCATCAAGAAACACAGGACCCTGTTTCCCGCCACCAAGAAGGCGCAACTCAGCAGACTTTTCAACATGCTCGAGTAAGTGTCGTAACCTCCGCTCTCACAGATCTGATTTCTAACAATGCGAGTGAAGATTTTAATGTTTTGATTTTGATGGCTATATTTTTCAAAGGCTCTTCAAAAGTTATAGTAATGGGGAAAACTTGGGTTGAGCATATCTCTATCCATTCAATCCTCGTTCGCATTTTCGCCAATATTTTATAAAACAAGTCTGAGTCATCATTTTTTGTGATTAAACGAACCCAATCAAGATCAGTATCTCTCTTATATAGTGAAGATAAACAACCTTGACATATTGTTTAAAATTGCAGAAAACAAATTTGTCACTAAACGGGCATACAGTCGATAAGAATTGAACCAAAACTCTCAACCAAATCTAGTCATTCAACTCTTGTAGAAAGCCCATGTTCGTTCGAAATGACATGTGTGTTATGTCTTCGCTGCTTTGGATTAAAATGTCCCTTGAATCTTTGAAGTTTTCACAAGAGGGGGGCAGAGGAGATCTTTATTTTGTGTGTTATAGCTGGGATATTTCCTGTATTTCTCGAAATCCCCCGGCCAGTTCTTTGAGAGTATAACTGTCGCTGAACTAATCAAAACAAAAACAACAACAACAAATTATTTGGCACTCCTTGGCACTCTACGTTTGGTAGAAAGGAAAAACCCAAGAACTGTCAGATTTGAACAAACATCATAGATGGGTACCAGCCGTTTAGAAATAGCAGAAGCTACTACAGCTGGAGAAATGGCGAGGCCAAGCGTAAATTTGTTGAAAGTTTTCAGGTTGAAAGCAGAATACCCTAAGAGAAAAAAAGAAACCACAATCAAACAAGTAAGAAATGAACAAAACAAACAAAAGAAAACGCAAAGGTAAATGCTAAACTGATCAGGAAATATTATATCGGTAAAATGACGGTGTTCACCGATATTCTAAAAGTTCTATTCTACAGTGGAACCTCGAATTAACGAACTACCAAGGGACCGAGGAAATGCGTTCATTATATCAAGGGTTCGTTAAATCTAAAACCTCGATGTAACGAATCTGCATGAAAATATTCAAAACGTTCGTTATATTGAGGTAAAATACAAATTTGCTTTCACGCAAATAATTGAATGATAATGTAACTGTTTACCTGTCTTACTTTAGTAGGTCTGAGTATGTCTACAAAACTTTACAGTAAATGATTTCATAAAGCTAGTAAAGCATCGAAAAATGTTCAAGCGTTTGTTTCTTTTATCTATTAAGCAAAAAAAATCAGTATCAACTGAATTGAATCTTGTGCCATAATGCATAAAAGTCTCAAAGAAAAAAGTCTTTTATTTTCGACTGCCTCTGTTTTGAAACACTTTGGCGCAGAAATGCGTCCTCCATTGACGCCAGGGAGCGCAGAAATTGAATTTCTTGAGCGCCAGAGTTCTCTGACTTCATGATTATGTCCCCGTAACCACAGTACATGTATTTGATTTTATTTCTTATTTGTCAGTAAAGTATTCATCATTTGACTTGACCTCTGTTCGTGATATCGAAGTAAATTTTAAGTTTGGGCTGCCGAAATCGGTTCGTTAAATCGAGGAGTTCGTTAAATCGAAGTTCGTTAAATCGGGTTTCTGTCCCACACATTTTACTGTAACTTTTTCCGGGCCAAAAAATATTGTTCGTTATACCGAGGAGCTCGTTAAATAGAGGCTCGTTAAATAGAGGTTTCACTGTACTTATATTTGATTTTATCAGGAAATATTATAACTTTAGACTAGGTATTAAACCAATCCGTTGTCTTATGATAATTATCCAAAAGAGAGTTATGGTCACCAGCTTCTTGAAACGGTATCGAGATTCAGATTTAAAATGTTCCTGAATTGAATTCCAGACCTTAGCCATTGAATTTACCAAAATTGGAGCTAAGTGAGAATGTTGCGCTGCAGGTGTCTGGACGCCGTGTACAGCCGATTGCAGGTGGTTACACAAGACTCCAGCAGGGAGCTTCTGACGGCAGCTGTGTCGAGAAGTCTCAAGGTGAGAGTACCTTGCCTTGTGACTTTCACTAGGGACCTTGAGTAGTTGGTAACGGCTATGCCTCGGTCAACGTCCACTGAAAACCAGCTTTCTTTTTCTGCCGTTTTTTTTCAATTACCATCAATTCCTTTTACTTTTTGTATAGAGAAGTGCGAAAGAAACGATCTTCAGACCCTGGTTGTAAAGCCGTCTATCTATCCCCGTGTCCCCTCTGTAAAGGATGGGTCAGCTACAAACTCTCTCTGCTCTCCGCGCTCCTGTTCCACCCGTTTGGCGTCATTCCAAGTCATGTTGCTGTCAAATCTGTATATCGACTCTTATTCACACTTTGAAAAACCCCAAATGAGTGTTTTTCACGTTATGATTTTGATCTCAACGGTGGCCATATGGTCAGTTTGGCGCATGTCGACGAACAATGATTTGTCTTCCCTGTTTATAAGGTTTGTATTTTGAGCATCCCTCGAGGACTTAGTCGTACCAGTTGCTCGAACTCCCAACCTCTATGATGGGTGCGGCCTGGTCCACATGTGTGAGATGAGCATAATCATAAACATAAGAAATGTATGTAAAAATTGACTTACTGACCAGATTAAAACAAAGAGTTTACTCAAAGAAAATGTTGCCATGCACTTGGTATTTCTTTGTCTCTTCCTTTTTTACTAAAATTGCCTATGGTTGGGCTTGTGGCTAAGCTTATCTCGCAGGTGTGAACTTGATTAAGGGGCCCCCACCCCTTGACTCGTGTTGAACTCGGGAATAATTGTATCCGATGAAGATGGCGAGAGAAAAGGGGATTATTCAAGGGGCTGTTTGTACAGTAGTGAGCTTGTACTTGGGGGACTTGTACCCGTTGGGGGAGAGGGGGGCCGTTGTGGTGTTTTATATCCTTCAGCACCTGTCCAACTTTGGATTTTTGCGGTGTGATTCACTTACTGAACATTTCCAGGAAGGAACGCTTGAGTGGTACAGAAACACGTATGAATGGACACTGCCCACTAAAGAGGTACGTCGGGTCCCAGTAAGATGAAAGCACCGTTTGATCTAGTTATTCTACCTTCACGTTAATATATTTGTGTTTGAAATCCTAGTATTTTTATTTTCCTTTTCTGATACAGATTAGGCGTATTTTAAGCTTTTTTAACTCCTAGTAATGCTTTCGAAAGGTCGTTACTTTGAACTTAAAAAAGGAACAGGAAAAAGCGCTATAAGAAAAAGGTATTGTTATTTATTATTTGTATCAGTTTTATTGCCTTTTTTATCACCAGTATCATCATTACTATTGTTATTATTATTATTATTTCTGTTATTATTAAGAAAACATCGTTGGTTTGATTGCTGAAGAATTTGCTTGTAAACTTGGTTAAAGTGTAATTTTCCGCAGACCGACGAAGGTGTGTTGTCAGGGGTGGGTGACCTGGCCGACTGTATTGCTGCTGACGCCTTGAGAGCCAAGAAGTTTTACAACGCGGCCTTCGCTATGTGAGTACAACTGTAACGCTTTGTTGTTGTTTCGGCTTTTCGTGCTGCCGCTTTGTTATGTAGTTGTTTACAGGACAGGTGACGTCATAATTCGTCATCATTTCGACAATTTCTGGCCGCCATCTTGGATTTGCTACAGCACTGACATAAGAAGTTATAGGTTTTTTATGTTTTTTCAATGAAGATCTTTCCGTGAGTTTTGTCTTGAGAACAGAAAAAATGTGTATTAGTTTCTGATGAGCTTACTATTATACAAAAAATCCTGCAGAACCCTAATACAAGATAAAAAGATCATGCTCGATAAAGCTCTATATCATGCACCGCTTTTCGACTGGAAGAATATCCGCCCTGTTTTGCAGCCGAAGAAAAAACTCCTTACAATGACCAAATCTTCCAATCCCCCCCCACAAACAAAAAGTGGTGCGCCCCTAACATGGTGTAGTTTTGTTATACATTCTGTTACTAAAATTAGGGTTACCTCAGAAACAGAAAACTTACGCCCTTTCGCCAATTAAATGTCCATTGACTATTTTGGAAAATTAAGTTGGTTGTTGGTGTAAAAGGTTAAGTGAATATCAAACATGGATGCACGCTGCGACGGATGGATAGATACTAGCAACTTTCATGTACCGTATATGCGCTTCACAAGCCGTCGAGAATGCCAATCTATTTGTCAACACCTAACACTGACTCCTTGAAAAGCCAGCTTTTAGAGACAAACATCGATTGGGAGAAATTTAAAAAGTTGAGGTCCTTATTTTACAAAATATGGTTATGCCCCCTCCCCCCTCCTTTTTTTCTGGTTCCAAATACTTTTCAAACAACCAGTTGCATAGCTTGGCAAGGCCTTTACCCCAAAACCGTTTTTAGAAACATCTACTGTAAAGTTGGGTCCAAATCGCCACAACGCCAACAACTCGATTCTGTGCCGTTCATATTTTTTTAGTGTATATATATATATTACAAATGTTATGTAACAATTACGAAAGTGAAGTTAGCATTGGAGCCCTCGCCAGCCTATAGTATCTGTTTTGAACCAGTAAACGACCTTTACAAAAGCCAATTTTCGAACACAAACCAAGTTACGACTACCGAACAAAAGAAATATCAATAGAAACTGAAACTGAGGACAGACATGTGCCCATATATATATATACGTAGCCGTCCTTGATGTTGCCGGATTACAGACCCTTATTTTTTGTCGTCTTAAACATCCTAATATTTATTAAATGTTTACCATCCTCTGTGGGAATAGGTTTCTTCAAGTCAATAAAAGAATGCTTCCTACTGTCTTTCATAAATCTAGCGTAGAACATATTTATTCATGTTTATCGTTTCTCTTCACAGCGTCGAGGTGGATTATTTCAGTGTGACCTATACTCAGCTTGAACTTCTTGTGAGTTAGATTTATTTTGATTTTATTTTTTAGTATATTTTTATTATTTATTCTTTTTAGTATTTTCGTTTGTGTTCTGTACAATGCAAATTTGGTTTATTTGATGTTCAGATTGTTTTCACCACAAGAACACAGATGGCCCTGTTTCTTTGCGCGCATTTGTCATCTCGGGCCGCGTGCTACTAACGTATAACATGCAATTAACCCTTTAAACTCCAGCCAGTTTATCAGTATGTAAATTCTCCTTACATTATCCACACAAAGTAAGTTGTTTGGTAATGAGAATGAAGCAAATGATCATCTTTCTCTCTTTGTCCTCTTCGTTCCTAAGTGGAACATAGATATTCTACCTGTGGCTAAGGGAAGGAAAACCCCCTACAGAAAACCCCGGTCCTCCAAAGTTGGGGGTTGGGTGTGGGGCTAGCAACCCCATCCCATAAAAAATTTCGTGCTATAGAAACGGAAACTAGTACTATGACAAATCAGCCTGTTCGATCAGATCACCGTGAGAGGCAATGAATGACGCCTAAACCGCCGATGAAATGATCATACACAACAATATATCTAAGATGAAAAAGGAATTCCCCTATCTGTTTACAAAGAAGCTATAGAGACAGTTTAAGAGAATCAGCATTATGTCGTATGGCGTGTTTGGGCTGAGATGATTTTCTTGAAACTACTTATCAATGTTACCACCAGTTTCTATACAGTTGTTTTGTATGTTCTGATGTCTTACTCATAGCTCGCCTCAGATGTGCGGTCTGCAATGAAGAAAGTAGAGAAGAAAATCATGAAGGACTGTGGAGTGGACATCATTGGAGAGAAGTTGTTTGCACTCTACCTGACCATCAAAGAGATCATCAGCTACAGAGGAGCTACCCAGCCCACGTAAGCGCAGTGCTATTAGATACAATGTTATCTTATTGATTGGTCTTTGGGGGGGGGGGGGGATGAGGTTGAAGTGCCCGTACCATAAACCCATTAGCCAGCGTAGCTCGGCATTCCAGTCAGTCGAGAAGGAAAAAACAAACCTCGAAGCCGCGAAAACGAGCCGGTAAACCGTTCGTTTCTCCCTTCTCGACTGACTGGAACGCCGAGCTACGCAGGCTATAAATCCATTAGCGTTAGCGTTACCCATAACAAATTAAAATTGCTGTGCTTGTTAATGAAATTATGGTTATTAGTTAGATCAATTATGACCTCGCATGATATTAAAATTCTGCCATCTTGGATTTTTCATGACATTGATCAAGAAAAGGGAATAGACCATTTTCCTAATCCAAATTTTTGCTTGATCCATTCCTTCGTGTGGCTAAATGCGATGTTTTTGTTGAATCAGTAACGAGCCAAAATTTGACCGAGTAATGATTTTTAGCTCCCACAAGGGAATGGATCTAGCCAAGATTTACATTAGCAAAATGGTTTATTAGTGGAAGACTGCTGAAATGAACTTTGATTAGTAGAAATTAAAATTTCAC
>JAOBRH010466926.1:0-25000 GCA_027575125.1 Umimayanthus parasiticus | reverse complement strand
AACTTCTTGTTCTGTTTTTGGACTCCCTAAGCCTTTCACGAGCAAGTTCTAATTTCCAGTCGGGCAACGCGTTCATTTTTGACAAGATAAGTAGGGGCTAATATAATGTCGTAAAATTAGGAGACTACTTGGTAGAAATTATCATAAATCAAATTAAAAAAATAACAAGTCGGCGACGTTTGAGCAGTGCTGGGCTTATTAAAACTAAAATCCATATTCAAAACTGGAAATTAGCGGATGTAGTATTCACCGCAAAAAGAACTTGAGCAGTATTTAAGTCCCGTGCCATATTCGAAGTACGTATGTACGTACAGCCGATTTTTTGACACTTCATGTTAACAATAACTGGCTCAGTTTTAAACTCTTGGCACAATAATTGGTCGGTAAACCGTTCTTAATTCCAACCTTGTACAGCAAACATCAGCTAGTTCTGACAGCGATTTGATCGCTTCTAATGTTTAAGTTTTGATAATGCATCACTTTGCCACAACTGGGTCGTTTGAGAAAATGGTAATGAAATAAGAAAAATGCTACAAACTACCTTAATGTATATTAAGAAAGCTCTTATATCCTTAGATCTGATGCGAAAGCTTGGCCACACATTGCAGATTGTGCAAGGCGTGAACTGTAGCAGCATGTTTTACGGTCACTTTTTCACAAGCTGAATTGACAATGACACACTTCATTCAAACTTAGGACGAACTTGTTCCATTTGGTTAAACAAACTTCTGAACAAACTGCGATTTTGCTCCTATTCAAAAATTCACCTGACCAGTTTTCAGTCTAGATTTTCTACTTTTTGCAATCATTTCCAGTAACACTGATTTTAATCTTCAAATAAATATTAAATGCTTTCGCATATTTTCAATTATCTTGCTTAATCCTGTTTCGCTTATCATCATATCTTAAAAAATTTAGTGCACCAATTCTCTTCTAATTTTCATTTCATTTCAGACAAAATTTTCCTTAGTTTAATGTGAAATAAGAAATACTGGTAATGAACTGTTTATGAAATATCTAATTTCTGTTGTTCTTTGTCGAGTCTCATTTCTAAAAGCGTGTGAATTGCGGTTATATTGAATATTAGTTAACAAAAGTTAGTGTAAATCGTAAAGAACGAAAATATTAACTTTCTTTATCATCAGTAATGTGTTTGTATTATGACATTAAATGGATATATCTTGGGGTTAAAGCTCGAAATTGGAGGTTTCGTTTGAGCAAGAAAGGTTTTCTAAAGGCAAACAATGCCACTAATAAACCGAAGAAAATGCAAACGAAACTACAAAATCATAGCATATTTTTGATGATTCTCCCGCGGAGATGTTTTGCTTGTTTGTCAAAAGAAACAATATTCAACAAACCATTATGCCATCAACGTATCATTTTAACAGAAAGACTAACTCTTACAAGTATTATATGCGTAAATGGAAATTCTGACTGCTCAAACAAATGCTAAGCTGGGGCGAGGCCAGCAATTCATTGACAACATGTCAAGAAAGTAAAGAGTGCAAATTTGACAAGATATTCTCTGAGCCAATAGTCAACAAACACAAAGACTTATTCATATCCTTTTGAGCGTATTTTAATTGAACAAGGTCCACCTTGCGTTTTAACGATGATAGGGGAAGTTTGGCTTGACACTTTATAACTCCGAAGATCGAGAAAAGGTTATCGTTTGATCGGAGGGTGATTAGACTGAAATTGAGGACATCTCGGTAAAACTAGTGGCACACTTCGAAACCTGACCACAATCTACAAATCTATCGAAAACCACTGAAGACTCACAAAGGTCTAGTTTAACTCAGTAAGTCTCCAAGTAAAAAATCAAGCCGGACAAGAAGGTACACCTTTGCTATTTTTTCGACGCAGAATTTTTTATGCTGTTCATGTGATGTATTTCCACGACTCGCTAGTATTGGATGTTGACTGTGGCGTGTGTACTTTAGTTCCAAAATATTGATTTATTCGAGTCTCGTGGTAGTCTTCGGGAACTAATTCTCCTGACCAACGAAGAGTAATTTCCAGACAATTGTACAATTTCGAGTTGGTTAAAAAATTAGACAGTAATCATTTAATGCGAGGGGTTTTTATGAAAATGCGTGTTAGGTTTTTTTTGCAGTAAGTACAGTGTCTGGATACGTTACCAGAACTTTAGAAGCATAAATCATGGCAAGATGCTGTTTTGAAACTACGTTTACTCAAAAGAATTCGTTTGCACTCCTCGTGACAGCACAATATAGTTGGTTGTCTAGTTGTTTTGTCTAATTTGAAGTATAAATTAGATGTACCTTCCGTATTTTGCAAGTTTACGTTTAATTTAATTACATGTTTATGGCTCTTACCCTAAGCCCGAGGCAAAATATTGAAACTTCGACTTTCTTATAGCTTAGTCACAATGTTACACCGTTAGAAAGTGTAAGAACTAAAGCTGAATGCTTGAAATACAATACCTCACTAATACTATTCCAACAAAAGTTTGGTTTAACTCGGAAATACACTAAATTTTTGTGAAAACAGAGCGGGGTCAGTACCCACATTTCTCTGGAATTTCCTTGTGAAAACAAGTTCATTGTACCAAGATCCTGTAGTTACAATGGATCAATTTTCGGCTTCCTTTAAATTGTGCATTTCTTAGCACGTTCCACAATTCGAAGTCTTTGCTACATTTTGCTAATTGTTCTTCTACAATCATCACAACTGGCATTGATGATCTATATCATATGATTTGCTTACATGACAAGGGTTCTGAGCTGAGAGTTAAGTGCCAGTCTCCCATAATCACTTGTAAAATATCGCAGAAAACTGGTTGCTTTGCCTTCCCGGCTTCCTCCGTACAGATAAAAAGTGACATCCAAACTGTGATGATCTTGATTTTTCTAATTTCCTACAAGGCAAATTTCCATTTTCCCGAAATGTTTTCAATCAGTTCAATATTATTCATTTCAAAACAGAAGGAACACAAGAGCCGATGGCCAATATGGCCTGTTTGATCGGTCGTTTCTTAAGCTTTGAAAATGTCAACCAAATTTACATCTATACAAGCACTAAATTTAAACGCTTGCACATGACTGATCAGCAACATTTTCCCTTCTAAAATTGAAATAAAGTTATACAAAGACACTTGTTTGTCCAAATACTTTGACTCAAAAAGCTTTTCAAAAAATGGATAAGTAAGCACTTTAAAATCTCAGACTTAGTTTGTATACCTAAAAAACGTATACACATGCCAACAGAATAACATTTGATGTGCACAAGATTTGAAAACTGAAAATTTTGTTCGTCATTTATGTCACCTCATTACCATTGGCAATTCAAAAAAAAAACAATGCAAAGTTCTCTTATAGAATACATCCGAAGATTCGAAACGAAATCAGAGTGTTTCAAAACTTGTAGGTCTGTATGAGGGAAAGTTGAATAGGCTTTGTTTTGTGTGGCCTTCACCTATGTGTGAAACACCAAATAGATTTTACTGTATGGAACAAAAACAATGGGTGCGCGTCGCTCTTTGAGAGCAAAAAAAAACCTCGTATAATATTTCACCTTCCCAGCCATTTTCAAAAGAGAGAACTCGGCGTTGCCAGGGGCTTTGCTCCTCTTACGAAGGAATTTACACTTCAGTTTCTGCGCCCTTTTTTCTTGTACCAAACTACGTTAGGAAAATCAGTAATCGGCCTTAAGTGAGTGCAATTTAGGGATCTTGAGTGCTCAAGTGATTATATTATGTTTCACAGATCAGAGTCGTCGGCGATGCCAAAGGGGTTTTCCGAGGTGCAAAACGCAATAAAGGCGGTTTATTTGAGGGTGAAGATCATTGTTGAGTATGGTCAACAAACGGACCGAACAATGGAAAGGCTAAAACTTTTCAAAAAAGAGAAAAAAGTCTTAGCTTGCGAATTTTGTTGAGCAATTGGAGCATTGGAAGAGCTCATTTTCCAAATGATATTTAAAATGCAAATTTTGTTCAAACTAAGCTGACCTCGGCAACAAGAAACTCAAAAGGCGCGCAAAACAGTGCTGGAAACTAGTTTAGGTTTGTCCCGAGGATCCACAGGGGGCAATGAAATAGTTTTAATTGAACAAAGCCAGTTTTCTTTGCAGCACAAATTGAGCAATAAAAACTAAAAAGCAAGTACAAAGAGCACCCTCCCATTTCAACACGTTTGCAATGTTTTCTTCAAAGAACAAACACCATAAATTAGACATAATTGAGATTACTCTAACAGTTTACAACGTTTTTCAGAGTTTCTTTACTCTGGAAAAACTATTTTAGTGTGTCTCTATTCAGCTTAAAACTGTGAAATAAACATTTAAAGTAGAAAACTTAAACACTGAAACTCGCAAACACCCAAATAAGCCTTATTTGCGAAGGCGGCTCTATGTTTGGGATTTATTGTCAATCAACCTTCTTCACGTCCGAAGTTGTTCGATTGCTCTTTTTGTAATGTAAAATTTGCATCACACAAGTCAAGACACTTTAAAGACAGATTAACAACGGAGCACAAAAGTTTTTGACTCACGAGGACGAGTGAGTGGGGGAATATTTTGTCTAGGGAGCTTGTTTCTTGCAAAGGTTTGAAGTCTCGGACTAAACAATTTTAGTTTTTCCCATTTAGGGAATATAATACCATGCAGCTGTTGTTGAGAGCACCTGGAAATGGGTTTTGTTGAGTGATTGACATAAGGCAAATTTGTTAATTAATTGCTTCGGTTCCGGAAATGAGAAAGAAGATTCTAAGAAATGCTGCCTTTTCGCTCTTCATCCCACGCACAAAGGCTTCAATGTAAAGTCAATTCGAACAGAGTTAGTATGTGCCCTCCAACTGTGATCCCTTTTTCTGAATTTTTGTCCAATGATGACCTTGAAAGATAAACTAAAAATATTTACCGTTTCCCGTAGTTTCAAGTTGCTTAGAAAACAGTGATGATTTTGGCGGCAAACAATTACGGACAAGATTGCTTGAAAGTGACATAGACTTGCCAAAGCTTATTAAATGAAACTCATTTTTTGTACCTCTCTTAACGCGCAGGATTGTTGTGGAGAAGATAATAAGACGCGCAAACTTCCAACAGAGAGTACAAAGCGCGATAAAAACAATAGTCCGATATATAGCACCAAGAAATTTCCTTCCAAGTACGAGAAAAAAAGGCAGGTGCATGTCGCAAAAATTTCAAGTGGGAGCATCCATCGATTGCAATTCTCTCGTCCAATTTGTCTCGTCAAAAGCTGCGCCGAAAGGGAAAATATATGAAAAACGAATTGGCCGATTCTAGGGCGCGATAATTGCCTTTGTTTGAGGAATGTATGCGTTCGTTTGTCATGCTAATCGTTTGGAAAAACATGCAACTGACAGGAGCTAGGCTACTGCTCGTCTCCTCAAGAATGTAAAAATACGCAAAAGTTGAGCTTTTCCTCTGACGTCAACCATTCCATAACTGATATTAATTTGCGATTTGAGGCTTTCAAAACTTTTGTGAACGGCAATAAAAAGTTTGCCGCCCTATCTGTACTCCCCTTCCTGTTCAATGAAAGTCATCAGCGCCTCCAAATCTACATGGAGATATATTTAGGTTTTGCCTGTTGTGGCGCTCATCTCTGAGCCCTGTTGACATTTCGGATACGAGATAGGCCCGATTCCTAAAGGGACCTATCGAAATAATTGTATTTGCTCATGAATTATGAAACGGCAATTTGTTTGCAAGTCAGCTTGATGGACATGTGCTAATGGACCCCACAAATTTTAATAAAATGGCTCGCTACGGGTGGTCACAAAGGCCCTCGGTGTCAATAAACGTTGTGAAGCGCCAAAGCCCTTTACATGAGGACAATACCGGGGGCGGAGCCAGCGTTTACTTGTCACGTTATGACTGTTTACGCAGGGTCACTAAAAATAAATCTACTTTATTGCACGCAGGTAATCTACAGTTGACTCTCGTCGCTGAAGGTTGAAGGGTTTGGGTGTGCAACAGTACCCGGACAGCAAATAGAAAGAGTGAAAAGGAGCGAACAAGAAACAGGAGACATGGACGGAACAAACCCAGCGCATCTATCTGCTCCGCCAACCCTTGATCATCACGACTTGGGTCCGAACAACGACCAGAAATCGAAGAAAGAGAAAGTTTACCGCCGGAGTTATACCCATGCAAAACCGCCATATTCGTATATATCGCTGATAACAATGGCCATCCAGCAGTCGCCGAACAAAATGCTCACACTCAGTGAGATCTACCAGTTTATTATGGACTTGTTTCCCTATTACAGGTCAAATCAGCAACGGTGGCAAAACTCCATACGGCACAGCCTATCATTTAACGACTGCTTTGTGAAAGTTCCCCGCTCGCCAGACCGACCAGGAAAGGGTAGTTACTGGACTTTACATCCGGACTGTGGGAACATGTTCGAGAACGGCTGCTACCTTCGCAGGCAGAAACGATTCAAGGCTGACAAGAAACCAAACCTCAGTGAGCTGCCCAAGCCTGGGACAATGCAGCAGCACGTCTCCGCGCTACCTAAACTCCAACCTCCTCGAACGCTGGGAATGACTCAGAACTTCTTCTCTCCTCCCCATTATGGAACGACGTATGGCGGGCGACCCTCGTTCAACCACCCCTTCGCTATAAAGAATATTATCGCGTCCGACCACGAGGCAGACCTTAGAGGATTCGATCCCATGCACTTCAGTCCGTACCACACACCAATGAGCTCGCTAACGCCGCCAATGTCTTCACTCGGACTTCCCAAGTCGTACGAAACAAACCCAATCTCGGTGACAGAACAAAACCCGTACTACCAAGGTTGCGTCTTCACTCCTTCGAGTTGTGGTATCACAAGTATGACAAGTTTATCATGAGAAAGCTAGAAACTTTGAACTGGAAACAATTATTCGTTGAACGTTTATGTTTATTTCAAGGCGCAGCGAGGTTTTCAAATGAGGTGTACTCAAAAGCTGTTGCTTTCTTGCAAAATACGTATGAACACTCGTACAGAATCAGATGATTTAACAATCAGTTTTCAACAGAATATCAGAGAAAACTTACAGAGATATCTAAAGAAAATTATACAAATCAAGAATGAACGATGCAAAGTTGTAATATAGAATATTTGTTCTTTAAATGTTTCTTATGATGATTCGACAATATTTTGAAGTGAGTTAAGACAAATCAAAATATTTTGAAATTGGATAATTCGAATGTGATTCGCAGGCTTAGTTTATAGGTACATAGTGTTTTGTGTGTAAAGATATAACGTTTAGAATTGAAGAAAATACTAGTAGTGTGTTATTTGGAAACAGGAGAAATTAGTTCTGCAAGCTGGATAGAAGCGAAAATTGTAAAGTATTCCAAGAAGCTTTTGCAGTCGTTAGAGTTGTCTTATGTTGTCGTTATGAACTGTGTATTTAACACTCCTGTTAAACTTATTTATTTTAGCCTTGGGAAGAAGTTTTGTAAATTTACAATCTTAGCAAACTAGCAGTTTGTTAGTTCAGTAAAATAAATTTCTTACGAATCAATTCATGTGTCAAAAAGCTTTACAAAGGCAATGGATATCCCCTGGATTGTTCGATTATGATCGCATAGGTATATTTTATTGATAGCAAGCTCCCTCTTTCTACCAGCCACAGCTCAAATTTTAGCATTTTTTTAATTAAAAATAATCAAAAAATTGACACTTGCTTTGCCTAGTCTGACAAACAGTTGACAGATCATACACCTTAACTTTTCATGGACATGGGAAGTCACTGCACTCGTAGCTTGAAACCCTTTCACCCAGCCCATATTTCATTCCGTCTGCACGCGCACAAATCTGACCGCGGCTTCCTCACTTCCGCAAGTGTGAAAGCACTTTAGAGAAATAATTGCGTTTGAGTGACTTTATCCTGGGATTCGACGGAGGAAATGTGTGAAAATTTGTCTCTTTCTGATGGCGTTGCCCATTTACTATTTTAGCATCTGTTTGGTCCTCACTTCAATTCAAGAAAAATAAATTATCAATTTTCTGTCGAATAAAAGTTTCAACAATTCAACAGGCTTGTTAGAGGTTTTCAGTTTGTTTACAAAGCTCCCATCGCATTTTCCCTTGTCAACTTCGCACGCATTGATGGAAATGTTCGATTAGGTGTTGAAAGGCCGAAATGACACCCCTTCCTCGCCGCTGTACCGCCGCCATCTTTGCTACTCAAAATGTTCTGATTTCGTTAGCAGTTCTCTTACTTGCTAAAACACAATGCTATTCAAACTTTGTATCGTGTGTTTAAAACATCACTCTTGCAAAGGATCAGATTTCTTAAAACTATTCTTAACTGACCAGAAACGTAGCAGTTGTTAGTTCAAACACCATATTAAAATGCATACACACATCGGGCACGTAGGAATTATTCAAAGATTGTTGCATGAATAACTTAAACATACTGTCAGTAATCTCCACTATTACAACATCACAGTATTTTTCATTCTAATAAACAAGAAAGTGCTACAAGACATCAAAAGATGGCCAAAAAGATGACTTATGCCTCTCAAGAAAGGTATCTAAGACTTTTTCCCATCCTTTTGTCGCCTGGTTTGTGTCAGATGTGCTATCCAGACTTTCGAAACCCTGACAGCTCCTAACTTTGAAAAGTCTCATTCTCTCCTAGTTTACTCCCGTGTTTCCTGGCTTGTCTTAACAATCATCAGTCGTTAAGTTGTTTCTCTAAAATTTAACTTCTTAGTTTGTTTGGCGAAGGTCAAGTTTGTTCAACGTTGATATTTGTGTCACATGCTCTATTGTGACCCTTTCAGCCTTGCTTTTGGTCTAACTAGATTACCGCTCCGCAGAAACGATGCTTACTAACCGCAAACACCAGCTTGAGTTGAAGGCAAGCACTGTACACTTGTATACACAACTTTCCATGATCACACTTTTATTTCATTCTTCCAACGTCGTGCAGGTTTGAAAGAAAAACTGCTGGTTCTAAATGCTTTGAATGCGAAGACCAGAAGACCGATTCGTATGAAGCAAAACGCAGGTAACTTCTCCAGTATTGTTCTATTCAAACACGTGTTAGAATTTTTTGAAACTACATAGTTTTAAGATTTTAATACACTAGGAACCAAAGTTGCTTTCCAACGCACTCCATAGCTGGTCTAACTTGTAATGAGCAAAATAGTTCCACCTCGGTTTTCATGTAGTGGTGAAAGCGGCTCGCCCAAAGCGGTGTTATTGTTGGGATGTGTCAGAAACAAATCGGGTCGCGCTTCATATTCAAAAGAGGTGAAAGAGTTTCCACGGACTTTTTGAATATAGCTTCTATAAATTCGCCGGTTTTGCGGAGAAGATTATTGCTAACAGTAATTACTCCCACTTCAAACAGCGCCCCGCAGCGAATCTTTAGAGAACTGAAGGAGTTATTAACCTAATACAGTTATCACCTCCAGTCGGCATCGAATCTTCTCGCGGACGTGCCGGAAAAGCTTTTGATTCTTTCATTGTTCTCTCAGCCGATCTGTACCCCTATGTTTTGATGGTTGGGCCATCTCTTCGGAAGAAAATTGTCGATTCCTTGTCTTAGTTGGATCAATTTTTTAAATATGGTGGTCTTTCTTCAGAATATAGAAGCTCAGAAAGCCAAGAGACTGGCTATGCCAACAACGACAGTGCATCAGAGTTTTCCTACTGAATTTCAAAGGAACCGAAGGTGTTTTAATTAATGAAATGATCACACAGCCAGCTTTTATAAAAAGCTGTTTGGCGTCGCCAACGTAGTTTTTGAAAAATCTAAGCGAAATTTGAACAGTCCGCAACGATCTTAGCTTCTTTATAATATCTTTATCTATATAATAAACCCTCTTTTCAAATTCAGTACTCGCCATGCCTTCCCAAGCAGTAGTCATTGAATACATGTCAAATCGGAGAGTTATTTTCAAATCGTTGTAACATTTTCTTTTATAAAATCTTTTGTGTTACGCAGTGTACTAGGGAAACAACAAACCATTCTATACTTTTGTTCTAACACGATAGTTTAGATAAAACACACAATTTATGGTTACAGGTTAACAAAGCAAGCCAAGTTAAAGTTCGGTTCCTTCGACTTCTCTTTCAGCAGATGCTACATGCCGTGTTAATAATATCAGTATATAGTACCTCCAAGTCAAACTTTGTATTACTATTACGAGTCCCAGAATATTGGCTTGGGCTTGAGAGGTTAGTTTGTCGAGTCTTAGTTTATGTTGCTTCTTGCCTTTAAAAGAGCTGGACTAACTTCGTCATTGAAACGCATCAAAGAAGCTTGAAGGAAACCAATATGGCGGTTCACATTCTTGTCATAGATAATCAACATTGTTTATAAACGTTGCATAAAGCTCTACGAGCGCTTTTATTTACAAAATTTGTAAGTATAACGATGTGGAAACTAAGAACGCCTTTCTAAGTAAATGGTAGTGCTAAAATAAGTCAACAACAATTTTTTAAAACTGAAAGAGGGACGGTTAAGCCGTAATAAACTAGAATAGAAGACGGGAAGCGAATCGGTGTTCTCAGATTTCATGCCATTTCTTTGTGATCAGACCAATTTGACTTGAGACAGTTTGCAGCGATAAGAATCGTGTTTATCTAGTTTATCTTGATCTGTAGGCATAAGGTTTTGAAAATCATTTCCCCACGTGCTTCAAAATTGTCCAAATTCAAGATGATAATCCTTTTTGACCGAAAAACTTTTATCAAAATTATACTTCAACACGCTCCAATTTTACCAGCAAGCTACTTGTCTCCAGCTAAACCTTTTGGAGACCAAATGTCTGTATATCGTAGAACAGTAGTTTCCTCTTGATGTTATCTAAGCCCCCTATTTAGATTTTAGATTTTATTCTTGGACGAAAAAGAGCGTTTGACCCTATAACTTTTACAGTAAGTTGACGACAAGTCAACCAAGCGCGGGGCAAGTGCCCGTCACAAACTGTCACAACAGAGGACATACGAAACTCGAGAAAGGAACAAGTTGACTTTCGGACAGAAGGAAAAGAACTTGGAGTGTAGTGTCGCGGCCGTATCTTTGAAGGAAGTTGTTCTTAATGCAATTATCAAACATTCTGTAATACCAAACACATGGTTTCACAGCCACGCGACAAAAACCAAGAGCATTATCCTTCACGAGCAGGCAATAAATAGCCCGAGACCACCCAGAAATAGAAGCTTTTAGGGATACACGATCACTTTTTATTTTCTTTAGAGCAAAAGAAACGCCTGTAAAAACATCAACATCTTGACACACAAGACAGTTCAATCGTATCCATAACCACATATTTTACTAGCTCAGGAACTTAACACAGGAAAGCGTTTCATTCGAGGAAGAAATGCGGTAATTGTTCGTATACGGAAGGGTTTAGTGGTTGGAGGTGGGGTGCTGGTAGCGTGTGCCGCTTGTCATTAAGGCCCTCGAGATAAGGCAGGAATTTCCGAATCTGTTCTGTAGATTTGACTAATGGCTAAAAGAAAGGCGACTCCATTATGAAAACTATCGATGAATATGAAAATTTGAATTCCTACCTAGTCAGTTTGGCAGATCCATTCAGTATAGGGTATTAAAACTTCACTCTTCTTCCTTGTCACTGATAGACCCTTGCAAGAACCGAAATATTCGTAAATTATAAAGAAGACGGTAGACGAGCGTTTAAACGGCTTCTATCAGCAAAGAAAACATTTTTATAAAGAGAACAAATTTACAGTTTACAGTAGTAGACTTTGCAATCCACTCACTCGCTATGATGGGTCAAATATTTGCATGTTGTAGGCTGTTAACTGGCATTTTCCGCTTGAAGCAAACTTTCTAGAGTACACAAATTGCCCAAGAATAGAGGCAGGGCACTGAGTTCGTCAACATATCACAATTCTCGTTTATTTGAAGTTCTCCTGCAAAGATTATTTGGTGTTTAACGTGCGCGTGGTGATTAGTGCTGTGAGCTGTGCTTGTGGTTTTGCTTTACGCCAGAAAACATTCAGCCCAAGCCGCCCAAAAGGACGCTCTTGTAATAATTGTCGGTTTTCCAAGATTGTTTATTCGGAATACTTTAAGGCGTTTGAAGCAAGTCATTGCATGGAAATGTTTTGATCGAACGCTCGATTCTACAATACATTTTATATTAAAGGTATTCAGCTGGAGAGACCGATTTGTGGCTATAAGTGAAATTACTGACCTATACCGGCCATCGGCTACCACCTGTCTTTTTAGAAATGCGTTTGTTTCGCTTAGAAGCTTTTGTCTTTTGAAACCTAACTTCCAAGTTATTTTTCTATGTCTGTTTAGTGTAAATTTGCAACTAAAATGTTCCCAATGAAGCACCCGCGGTTATGTGGTTGTCTAGTTGAAAAAGATGCGGGTGTGCTTGATAGGCAAGAATCCTTAATAATATTTATGCTGCAGAAAAAAATTAAAAGTTGTTTCTGTGTAAACCCAGAATAGATATTACCATCTAACCGCAGCTTTTCACTCCTTGCCTTCGCGGAAAAAAACCCTGCTGGGCTGGTTTGAAAACTTTTAGCTACTGCCAACGAACTGAACGATAGGAAAATGCGGATTTAGTCGGCCGGGAGTGGTGATAATGTGTTTTTGGCTTAAAGCAAATGCATACTTGTCGCCTCTAACGAGATTTGTCATGTTTCATTAAAGACTGTTCGAATGATAGGTCAGTGGTTCTTCGCGTTGGTTAGTACTTCTAGGGTTCTGTCCACTGCAGTCACTGGAAATGCCATTAAAAGGGTAAACGCTGCTAAGATACGCCGTAACTTAAGTATATTGCTATAAAGAGTCCTTCAGTTTCTCCTTCAGTTTGTCTGTAGATACAATTTTCATGGAAAACATTTAGCATAAAAAGAGCTCGAGCATAAAACTGGCAAACCGGATAGACTGTAAATTACATGACTGTGATAATTTAGAAGCCGAATGGAAATAACTTTAACATATATCATGCATTTTGGTTTATTCGACTGATTCCTTACATTTCTGTCACACAAGAACTTTCTATTTTACGTTCTCTAATAAAACAATGAAACTGACTTTGTAACGACGCGTTTGTTGTTGATTGAAATATGGAAGCAAGAGGGAAAATACGCATGGGTAAAAGTGTCTCCTTTCGATCATAATTCAGTCCAGTGTTTGGATGGCTGTGACATGTTGTGTTGGACTATTATAACATTAGAACTGACGAAAGGATTAAAACTCAGTGTTTGTCTTGCAGGAAGTTCTTAATCTAAGATATTTTTATTTTCTTAGCATTCCTGAACAAGCGAACCTTATATTGGCCTGAAAGCGAAAACGGATTCAGTAACTACTGCAAAATGAATCAGTCGGGAGGCTGCTTTGCAAGCATTTCAATTTACAAGCCAAACACGGGCCTACATGATGCAAATACATTATCGCTGAATTCAATCTAGAGTTTAGTAGGTTAGAAAAGAAAATAAACTTTGCATACTTTGACACAAACAAATTTTAAGTTAGTGCTGCTATCGCGACACAAGAGGCGGATAACTTTTTAGTATGATTTTGATTTTGTAATACTAATGCTAATGCTTTGCCGAAATGAGGCCAATAGTTCTCGTATAGTTAAAATAAACAAACAAAACATAATCTAAGTTTGCACTGGTTCGTTTGTATCACGGCGTGTGTGTATTCAGTAAAAGAGACAGTTATAAAGAAAACAGAATGATTTCATCAAGAATACAACTTAACTAAAAAAGCAACAGTTTTGAACATACGGTACAGGGCCATAATTTACCATGAAACACTTCTGCTCTGAGACTGACATCTCCGGAGCAATTTTCTGACTTTGAATTGCATGATTGGTAGCCGCCTCTCTTGAAATTGTCGACATTAAGGCGTACAATAAAGAATCAATATTTTCCTCAAATATATTTTGAACTTGCATTAAACTGCCAACTTTATGATCTAAGAACACAGCAGACAATTTTCTGAAAGAGACGAACGACAGCTTTATCTGCCGAAAACAAGCTGTCTTCGCAGTGAAAACCAGTTTGTTTTGTCAGCTGTTTTTAGGATACGTTGCAATTTCCTCTCAAAAATTGCAGTTAAGCGACCAAAGGTTAGAGTTCCTCGTGTCTTTCGGACTGTTCTTTGGCTGGGTCAAGCAGCTACTTTACGAAAATTTTAGAAGTAGCCCTCCTATGAACCGCCATATTTGGTATACTGATGGGAATACATGCGAATGATATGTTGTCTTCCGGGGACTTTCAAAAGTTTTTCAATCATTATCATTTCAACTTCAAATTCTGCCGGCTGAGGAAATGCAAAGTAGGAGAGCAATGAACAATTCTTCTCTTTTCAAATAAAGCTTTGACAAGCTAGAACATCTATTGCAAACCAACAACTGAACAAGTTTATTTTCACAAAGTTGAGAATTCAATACAAGAAAGCAAATTATGATAAGCGATAGCTTTCAAAGTACTTTCTTATCAACTCTGACAAATTTTGATGAGAAAAGTGAGTTTAATTTATCTGTTGTTATGTGTGTTTATTAAAGCTTAACTGCACAAAACCATCCCGGGCAAGAGACCAAGTTCGGATGATGCGATCAAATTAGAATATGAAATGTTGAATACTAATAAGTCTCTCCAGCTTCCAACAAGCTGCATGTCAGATTTAGTTGGGCAATCAGAATTCACATCCCTTTTATTTTTGTGAAACCTATAACAAAATAGAATAACAAGTCTGTGTGGGTTCGTTGGTTTGATAGTTTACTAAGAACAAGAAACTTTTGAATTCAAGAAAGGCACGAGTCCCGCCCAAGATTGGGGTGATCAAACACACTCCAAACACCGCTGAGCTGACACATGCATATTTGCAAGTGAAATTTTCTTTTACTGTTTGTCAAACCCACTTAAAACGTACGCGATAATATTGCAACATGTTTCACTAAACAACTGTTATTGGGGTAGTCTCTGAATATGGTCTGGTATGTCGCTAGTTTTGATCAAAAGTAAAACTTGAATTATTTTTTAAAAAAACATCACTATGGGAGTGTCTCTAACTTTATCATTAGTCTTACTTAAATTGTTCGTGAAAAGGCGCGCTTCCACTGAGTGAAACACATGCAGATGAATTAATCCCATGATAAATGAGATGTTGGTGGAACGAGCTTTTATTTCGATGAAGTTAGTTGATCGTACGGGTTTATATTGCCAGTTGACCATCGCGTAGTTTACTCTCTTGTAGTTGATGTATCTGCGGCTATCCAATGAGTCTGCTCCGACGAAGGGCTAACGCTCGAAACGTCAGCTAAACACCATATCCCACAGGCGACAAACATACCATATCAACCTTGTTGATCAAACCCATATCCAATGGGTGGTCGTTCTAGAGCTCAAGCAGAATGGCCTGAAATAGTTTAATATCCAAGCATACAACAATCGAGAGTTTATTTCCGACTCACTGCAAAACAGAATATCAATGTCTTCAGTCTATGAAACACTACAAAATCCCCTATTTCACATCGACTATTCAATAAATCATTTGCAAGCTGAAGCACAGTGGTTTCTCCTTTCCATGTTCCTGTTTTAACCTGGCATTTTAAGAAGAGTTTGTTGGCTTTCAGCGAGCATACATGCGGATTTACAAACGCAGACTAGTTTCAATTCGATTTCGAATACAGTATTTACCCCGATGAAATGTGAAACAGCTTAACCGTCTTTCCATAATGGGAAGGAAAATATTTTGTGGACTAACATGTTGAAATAGTCGGACTTTGAGTGCCCATATTTACTCGACAGGGCTTTGTAAACCCAACCTTTTTAGATTATTTGAAACAAATACGAGCAAAACAAAGCACTTTAATAACTCTTTTTCTCGTGCATCGTTTATATTTTACTCATATGCGAACATCCAAAAGCTATGGTAGAGTGTAAGCGTTTATTCGGTTTGAATACAACAAGAATGCAGTTGTTTTGATATCGTGTTTATAATATCATGTCAAATATAATGGGCGGGTTTAATGAAAGTTATAGGTTTGCTAAGATTTTAGGTTCAAAAAGAAAACAAAATCTGGACAAGTTTGCTGTGGGACAACATATCTTGTCAGAGACTCTCCGACATATTGGATAGCTCATATAGGTACTAAAGTTTCAGTTATGCCGACTAGGCATCGAACATGGAAAACTGAACAGAAGAACGGTTTAACAACAAACGAGATTTCCGAAAGGGAAGCATTTAGCAGCACACAAGAATCAAGAGTAATTATTGGCATTTTCACCGAAGCTCTCAAAGCAACATTAACGACTTTTGTAAACGATTGAAGCAAACTTGTTCAATTAAAAATGTTGACTTATTGTAATGTTTGAAAAAGTTTTTTGCTATCTAAGACTGTGGATTTTTCTAACTTCCTTGAACTGTGGCTGTCTTATTATCAAGCCGCTTGTTTAGCACAACCCGGGAAAGGAAAAACTATGTTTATTCGATGAAAACGGACTGTTCATTAGATCAATAATTGTCTTAGCTTTAGCGTATAATTTTTTAAGTTCTCGTTTCCTCTTGCATTTCCTTTTATGTGACATTGACAAGATTTCCAGTCTTAAATTTAGACCTGTTATACAACATGACTGAAGACTATAAATCAATATTTCCTGAGGGGGAAGTTTATTTCGTTTGTCCAACGACCATGCAAAGTTTTTTCATTTATAAGCA
Source organism: Umimayanthus parasiticus (assembly GCA_027575125.1). Lineage (NCBI taxonomy): Eukaryota > Metazoa > Cnidaria > Anthozoa > Zoantharia > Parazoanthidae > Umimayanthus > Umimayanthus parasiticus. The sequence continues at coordinate 8,339 of JAOBRH010466926.1, read as the reverse complement.
AGTTCCGAGGGGGCTGTCAAATATCGAAAGGAGAAAAACTCTTCGTTTGAATTCAGTCTTTTACAGAATGAAAACCAAGAAAACGCCGGAGTAAGCAGAATGATTGTGTTTCAGTCAACCGGTGAAGACATTGCGATGTTTACATTTTAGAACTGCTCAAGTTTCGAAAATTCATAGAGCAAATATTGCCGCTGAAAACATACAAAAACCAGGTTCAAACATTGAAAGTGATTATTTCTTGTATTGTGTGCTTAGTTATTGTTTTGGCAGCTTGTGGGCTTTCCAGAATTTTGGTCAGTTTAAACTGTTTGTCGATAGCGAATGTGTGCGTTTTTTTCAGTAATCATGCGAATTTCTGAGAGTGCGGATAATAAATATTCCTGGAAACTGCTGCGTTAGAAAACGAAACAATTTTGTATTTTTGTTTTTCTTTGGATATCAATTTGATAAATGGTTCTATCATCAAGGAACGAAACGAATTAGTTGAAAGTTCAAGGACGCCCCTTGCAATTGACTTACGAGTCAAAAATGATGCAACTATTACATCTACAACTGCTGTGAGTGGCTAAAGGAAGAATGAATCGGAAAGAATATTAGTGGCGTCGAAAATTTGGCCTGCTGTGGATATCTAAACAATAAGTCCAAGGAATTTGTTGTTTTGTAAGCTCTTCGGAGCTGGCTCAGCCAACCTCCAAGTCACTGAATCTGATTTTTCGTTGTGCCGGCGTCTCTCTCTGTTTCATCAGTACGCCTCTAGTTTCACCAGTGTGTTTTTAATAAATGAAGATTGTGAGTAAAATTAGCTTATTTCGTTCATTTTGTATACCTGTGTGACAAATTATAATATTTCTGTTTTTGTTATAGAATTCTGAGCTGATCAAATTTGTCTCCATAACTCCAAGTTTTATCAAAAATATATGAAATGCTGCATATATAGTTTTCCTGTTAGTTATATCTGTTGTCGTATACCCGTTTTAATAACTTGTGATTAAATGTTTTATCATCTCTTGCATGCAGTGCTTTTGAAATGACAATCCCGAAAACTGTTAGTTCATGTTCCAAATATCTAAAAAAATTAACTATTTGAATTGCAAGTGTAATACAAACAACATTATTTATCGCAAAGTTCAACTTTGTTTGTTGCTTGGTGCGTAATCCACACTGACCAGCCCGGATACACTTCGCCAAGTATACTAACTTCAAGAATTTTTGAAATCGTTTTGAATAGTATACGAAGATTTGTTTTGTTTAACAAATGTACTTCGGGGTGACTTTGGTGGTTGAAAACTGGAAACTAAAAAATCCCCTCGTTTCCGAACACAATTATAATAGTTTAAACATTTTAATCACTCACTCGAAGAGACCAATTTATTTCGAACTTGATATAAATTTGCAACGGAAGAAGTTAAATATGATTTTCCAAGCAGAAATATTGATTTGGCGCCGTTATTGCCAACATGTCAGTCAAATTGACTTGGAGCGATGGCCGAGAAACACAGTTAATTGAAGAAAAACTGGGAGATTGTTAATAGTAGAGAGAATTGTATAATTCTATTGAAAGCAGTGAGCAAATGAAAACAACAAATTCCCTAATAAGCTTTCTGCCCGGGAGGCACCCAAATATTTTCAGTTGCTAAACTTATTTTTTTAACGATTTTCCAAAGCTTGCTATGGCAAAATTAGCGAAATGAAATTAATTAAAAGTTTCTGTCTGGGACATCTATACTGAGGAGCTGATGAAACGACAAAAAAAAACAGTACTTTTAGTATTAGCAATTATTGTTGGCAATATTTTTGTTTGTAGCAGGTTAATATCCTTGTTTGGCGAACACTCGCTCAAACGTGATTTCGGAGTATTAATATCGTTTTTTTAAAATAAACACACAATCTGATCCATGTTCAAACAAGAAATGAAATCTAGCGTTGTTGATTGGAGCAAAAAGCAAGCCGATCCTTTTAGTGTCTGATTTTTCCTCTTGCCAATGTCCATAAGAGCTCTCGTTAAAAGCTTTCCTTTTGTCATGCGCGGCAAACATTTGAGTTTCACTTTTGCGTTATCAGAATTAATTCAAATGCTTACAATTAAAATTTATAAGTGTACTCTTCCCCCCTTTTAGAAGCGATACGATCTGAAACAAAATCAAAAGTCTCACAATCTTTGTTATCGATCTTATAAAGATTTCTCGCTTAAAATATCTCTTCTTTTCTTTTTTCTTTCTCTGTCTTTAGCTAAAGCGGTATTCTTTTGTAATGGAAAAGAAAAAGTGACGCATTTAGTCTACATAACGTGTGAAGTTGATCAGGTTTGCAAGACAGAAAAGTCTGTCAGTTGGAGCAGCTGCATACACAAATATATCCCAGCCGTGAACGAGATAATAACGCCGTCAATGCTGCTTTATACAACTTGTGAAAAACTCTAATTGCTTGGAATAAATTTATTTATTTTTTCTGGAAAAGCTGTTTTTCTCTCATCTTGTCTACTTTGCGAACAGTTTTATGGCGGGTCGGCTCGGTTTGGATCAAAGGAATCTTTCTGCAATCATTTCCTTTTGTACTCCATGCTTTGAAGCTCAGGTGTTTTAGCACATTAGAATCCAATAACTTTATTAGCCACAATCTCAGTCTTCTATAGAAAGCCGTGAAGCAATAAAATTGTAATAAACCTGCAAGCTTTTTGTGTTTAAGGCTCCAAGTTCCCTCCGCCTTTATTGTTGGTCGTTATTGTCATTACTATTAACCCATTCTTCACTCGCCTCTTCGGCTCTTGTCTGGCAGTTTTACAGGTAGTCATTCACAATACTGTCGGCATGGCGAAATTTATGTGGCCACATGAAAAATGCAACAGTTAAGCAACGTGGGTTGTTTTGTACTAGGCTGGCGTCAATTTATCAAGAGATTTTTATACCACTTAGTTCGTAGCGCAATGAACTAATTTAACAACAAACTTCCTCATTCATCCACTCTTGAAAGCGTAATCCCTTTGTGTGTTATGTTTTCGCCTGCATTTAATTATAAAATTGTTCTATTATTCTATTTCAAAAGAAAATGAATCGACAGCTAATACTGTTGGTGTTATTTTGATTACGGTAAATTCGTTTCACAAAAGGCTCATTCTTAAAGTTTAATTTGCAGCCCAGGGCTTTGTCGGTTTCATGGATGGGTTGACAAGAAAGGAACAGTTGTGCTATAGTCCAAGCTCTATAAACAACTTTGATAACTCTTTAAAAGTCACAGCAAGACGTAGTTAGAAAATTGACTTTGTTGAATCAAAAAGAGCGGGCTCCCATCAACTGTGTTGATATATTGTTCAACGTTTTGTAAACGTTGGCAGTTTTTTCAAAACATGTCCCAACGCAAAGACACAAATCCGTCTTTTATGTCCGGTAGGCAAACTCATATGCAAATCAGAATATTTGATCTCACTTTCTGACGAAGCTTGACCGCTTCGATTTGCGAGGAATAAGCGCGCTCAGGAATTGGGAATTTCAATTCGATCTAAGATTCAAGAAGTTGTGGAAAGATTAAAAACCTGTAGTCGATGCTTTAGTGTTTTTACATCATAACTGTTGTTTATTGTTGTTTTGCTTTTGGCTACGTGACAAAGCGCTATATCTTTCAATCCCTTTCATGAATAAATCTTATCCGAAATTTATCAGACATGGCCAAATCCCGAAAAGGTTTGTAAGATTTGTCATCATTTGTTCATCTTGAGTGAGTAGCCGATAAGAGCGCCTAATGGCGCAAGCTATTCATTTGCAAATTCTAATTTTCACTGGTAAACACATTAAGGGAGGAGATGACAGCCTCTATGACATGTATGTCCAAGGTGCCCGAATTTATGACGACTTTTCTATTGATGCAGAGAAAAGCTCTGAATTTTTGCCTTCTTTTGCATTCAGGCATTTTAATGCCTTGTTCAAGAGAGCACGATGTCCTTGACCTATACCGTTCATGTGTTTTCAAAATGCAAAGTCTCTTTGCATTCAAAACTTTGAAAATATTTTCACATGAAAGTTTCTCAAGGCATTTGTCACTAGCCAAAACATTTGTTTCAGCAATCTCAGGAAACGTTGGATTACTCTATAATACAAGTATTCGAACATTAGGGTTGATATATGGCCACGCGCAAACATATCGCGTGTATTACTCTTAAAAAAAAGACGATTTAGCTTGTGACATTCAGCGTCTACACAAACACTTCATAAAATATTTGCTTACAAATATTCGCTTTCTTCTTAGTTGAGAATAGCTTAAGCAACAAAAAGTTGATTCTCCTGTTGTCTATTCCCATTGAAGTCAAAGCTCTAAAAGAAAAAAATAATTGTATTTTTGTTCTTAAAATTCGGCCATTCTAATGATACATCGAGTGATATCGAGGTCTTTTGTTTTTGCCGTTTATTTGTTTAGAGGTAAGTTGATTTGTGAATCGGACGTGTTTACATCCGAGTTGTCAGGAACTGTGATTAACACTGACCCCTGCTCATAATTCAAATGCAGGGACTTTGCATAAATGTAATACCATGCAATTAAAAAGGGACTCGTAAAGTTTACACACCTTTGCAAAGCAATCGAGTCGTTTGATCGGTAGAGTGACACATATTGAAATCTTTTGTCCTGCTTGCTTTTATGTTTCACCAAAAAAGCGGATGTAACGATAGGTGGAAATCTGAAAAAGAAGTCAAAGTTTATTTCATAATGGCGTTTACGGTTGTACTATTAAGAAATATAAAAGAATCTAATCTTCAAACGCGGCAGTAAGCTAAAAAGATTGTGTAGAATAATCGCGTTTCTCATCAACGTAGGCGTCTCACCTTTTACAATTTTGACAGCCGAAATCGAAATTAGTTTTAATATTACCTCACTGAAAAATTCCATTCTGGTATATTGGTTGGTAAGGAACATTAAAAATGAGACATGTTCACGAAAATTTCTCACCTTGATCAGAAACTTGAAGAAATTATCTTTCTCTAGGTTGTTACTCTTCGTGTAGCTGAAAGTTTACAGTTCTTGTTTAACTTTTCCTTGTATATAAGCAGAAAGAATTCAAACAAGTTTGAAAGATAAACTTATAAGTTTTGAATACTGTTGACTTTCTTCAAGACCGCTTCGGCGACCGAAGTCTTGTAAAGGTCTAGCGGCTGCCTATGTATCAAACTTCAAAGTTAATCTTTTAATATCCCAAATTCCTTTTAAATGTCAGTTGGTTATAGGAAGCGAAATTCTATTTTTCTCTCTCTTCCATCTATGGATTTTTTGAGATTCTCGAATTTGATACCTCGAAACTCCCGTCAACGTTATTATAATTTTAAGACTGGCTGGAATGTCCGCCTTTGCAAAGCTTAAATTAAAAACCCCAAGCTATCCACAACGGTGATTCCTTCCATTTTTCGAGAGATCGAGCACACAATTTCAGTTAGTTCAAAATCAAATACAAAAACGTGGGTACGCAGTGATCGAACTAAGGGCATTACTCTGTGGGCAACAAGAGTAATTTTAAAAAAGTCCTTTCAGTTGTCGTTTTCTCTGGAGTTTTTTGTCAGCCGGTTCTAATATTACTTAGTACAGTCGAGTTAGGGTTGTGTTATTCTGTTGATGTCACCACTATGTCATCTGTATCATGTATTGCTTCCCTTTACTGCTCGCTTGTGTGAACATAGACACATACACACACACACACGCCACATGCACGGACAAACACCACACCGCACCACAAGACCACATAAAACAAATTGAAACGAACCCCGGTCCCGCTAGAGACAATTTTGCAAACCAAAGATGTCATAACTTTTGAACCACTTCTCCGGCAAATACCCTTAGAAGTACCATTTCTTTTTTTTTTTTAATTTCTTTGTCAAAGTATATAAGTACATGTATCTGAAATGTTTTCCCTAAAAGTTGTTAAGTTGAAAAAGTTGGAATTATAATGAAACTTGAAACGTTAAAAAAAAAATATCGAGACAAAGCTGTGCGGTGGCGTCGGCCAAAATCCAAACAATTTCCCTTTTCTAAATTCTGCTAAAACCGTTACCTGGAATTTATCGCAGTGTTACAAATAAAGTCTATTGAAGCTTCAAATTAAAATACATTTCTGCCGCATTATATTATTACCCAGTTTTATTATGTGAATAATATTTGTGATGGGACAAGAATTGATTGTTACTAAATTGCCAAGTTGACTGAATCCACCAGGATAACCTTTAAAGCACTTGTAAAAGAACCGAAATACAAATATCAATAATAAGAAAAATAAGCGGCTTCCTTAGTGAAAAACAACCTTGAACATGTTTAAAATTATTTTCAAATCCATAAACAGTTTGACAATTAAACTGTTTTTGAGTGACTATCCTTCACAACATTTTGAGGGTGAATATAAAAGTCAGCACAACCTTACAACCTTATACAAGTATTTCCTCGATCTTAGCAGGACTTGAAATAGTGGACATAGGTTTTCTACTTCAATAAACATCCGTATTGCCTTCAGCTTTGATTAAAATATGTGCTATACCCGTCATTTGATCACCTATCAGCACTTTGAGACCGCGGATTTTACATCGCAAAGCATTGAAGTGCATGCAAATCGCCCCGTTGTGCGTCGCACCATCTGAACTAGGCCCAGGTTTTCTACTGAGCACAAGTCTTCAGACCACGATTTCACAAATACATTGTCACAAACTTCTTGTCAACACTAAATATTAGAACAAGGATAGGGAACTCAACTTGTGTGGATAATCAACACAAACATTTTGTTTACTGTGAAATACCTCGAGTTCTTTCTTCTCTCGGCAGTGTGAAGGCGCAATGGACGAGACAAACAAGTCCAGCCACAGCTGATGCCTGCGGGGAATTTAACAATATACAAAACTTAAACATTTATGTGTTTGAACCTTTTAGCAACAGTTAGCAACTGTTTTTGATCAAAAAAGAAAAATTCGATAAGAGCAAAGTTGGACGGATTACCTAAGCCCTTTACTGAAAACACCCATTGAATCTCGAGGGAGTAAAAAACAGTTTTCCAGATTTCCGGATTTAGCTCATATAAAATAAAACAAAGTCAACGAAAACTTGGTTGTAGTAGCCGTTCGGGAAAAAAATAATCAGTTTGTTCTTTTACAATTTTGGTTCTCGTTGATGTAGTTACTAGTAGCTTTAATGCACACTGACTGATCAAATGTATATATCTATATTGCTTTAAACCACTTTGTACTGGAAATTTAGTCGGGAATTATATCAAACTTAACGAAATAATAAGTAAAGGTCATGCATGTTAGAAATAGAGCAATGAAGCAAATTAATTTAGCTGAACTCTTAATCCCTGAAAAAAGATAAAAAACATTTTTCCATCTGATACAAAACCAAAAACAGGACTGACTGACGTTAATGATTTTGAGAAAGTTCTGAAATCATTTTAGAAGAGTTATGCACAGTTAAACACTGGGCAGTTTTACACTTGGCGATTCGAAGTTTGCTATATATGATAACCACACTGACCCCAAATATCCTTTTGTTCTAAAAAAAAACAGAAACATTGTCATGCACCGACACATTTTTCAACCCTTTATAGATTTTATAACGCATTTTCAACTGACATCGAAATTTTGACCTGACATTTGTGAACTTCTTAACTTTCGAATTTTGAAAAATGTTTAAAACTGATCAACTATATACTCTTCATGGCAATCAGAGGCAGTGGTTAAGAGTGGGAAGCATGCCTGGTTTTGGCAGCCGAATCATTTGGTTTAACGAGAGTTAAACTACACTAAGTGGTCAGACAAGAAAGTTGGTGACAACGCACAAGCATTCAGTTTTTCAGTTATCTCTTGCGGTAAATAGAAATGTTGGTGCTACTTGTAGTATATCCTGAACTTTGAACCTGTTGACGAACGACGGCACCACGTCCGTTCATTTTGTATTTCTTGCATGAGTAGAAGTGCTTCGTCTTTGTTTAATTCCCAAATTTGAACATGTTGCAGGCCCGTAGCCAGGATTTTTCATGGGGGTGCGTACCTCAATAACCGGGACCAAATAATTAATGCTATAGTTAACGCTATGCAACTTCCAAAGAAACACAGGGGCAGAGTGTCCAACCTACGGACTATTAAAGTGAAGTCGAGCAACTTTTAATGGTACGGTAAACTTTTGCGAGCGCCGAAGGCGCGAGTCTTTAGGGGGCTCTGGGGGCAGACCCCCCAGAAAATTTTCAAATCTGAAAGCCTTAAAACGCCATTTCCAGCATTATCAGGTAGATAGCTGTATCAAAAATGTTCCGAAAATTGATCGTTATTTTCTTCGTAACTTTCAGTGACAAAAAGAGTGTTGTCATCAGCGGTATTATATTTTCA
>JAOBRH010466925.1:0-57867 GCA_027575125.1 Umimayanthus parasiticus | reverse complement strand
CACCACCTGTTTCACTCATCAGTCCTTGTGGCGGTTCGTTGAGGCCGACGCCGAGCTGTCAGCTAAGTTTCAACGTCTGCTGCCGCAAGACGACTGCCTGATTTCCGACCACACCAACGACCCACGCGAGGTGTAACTATGTCCAAGTTCTGCACTGTTACTGTGATGTTCGCCGACGACCAGTTTAACTACACCACCCGCGCCAACTACAACCCTGCGTTGATTCAAGCCTATTACGTGGGTCAGTTCATCCCGGTCACTACTATCTGTGGTGAGACTGTGCTGCGTAAGTGCATCGACGTCTCCATCTCAAACGTTCGGGAGGTGGCAGTATGATCACAATGGTCGCGAGAACCACCCCGCGAGGCGTCCACGTAGCCGCCGCTCCTACTAGGTGTGAGCTCAATGTCCAACAGTTCGACCTGCTGGCCACTCGGTGCCGACTAGGAGCCCCCGGTACACCCTTGCGCGCCGCGGTGTGGTCCGTCATGTTCTACGGCCAGGACGTGGAGCGCGCAGCCGCTCACCACCGCGTGCCCCTGACCACCCTGCAGCAGCGCCTGACAACCATGCGCGGCCTGCTCACATTCGCACAGCAGCTGATCAACGCTGCAGACAAGTAAGGAGACGAGAATGCTGAGACCGAAAAGACGCAGACCAGATAACCATGCTGCTAAGGGTGTACAACTTACACGCCTTGATGCGCACGACCTACCCGCACTGATCCAAGATGTGCGGATTAACACACACTACGAGACCGTAGACGTGTATCTGTTCAATAGTGACGTCGTCAGCTTGTATGGAGAATACTGCAGGCTGTTTGAATTTGGTCGTTACGACACCGGCGCGCGTGGCCCCATTTTCGGCAATGTCATAGGTGATGATTTTCCTGCACTGCATGGTGACTTCATCACGGCAGTGAAGATTGTTGAGCCTTACTTGCGCGTAGAACTCCGCAAAATATACCCGTTCAGAGATGTCAAGGATATCCACCACTCTGAAGCTGGTACTAACCGTATTGGAAGTAATGGATTCCTGTTTGGATACCTCACTGAGCGTGAACAGTATTTTAAAGACAAGGCGGCCCGCGAGGCCATTAGCACTGAGGACAAATAAGATGTCAAGACAACTCCACCCCATCCAACGCACCTATATCCGCGCCAAGTCTGAGTTCGACGTGATGTCGGCTCTGATCCACTTGCGCGTCGGGGACGGGCAAATCGTCATCAAAGCCGGTGAACGCCCTGAGGTCTGGGAGACGTTCAGCGTGGCGGCCTGCGCCCACACCAACGCCTGTCGCAACCTACTGGCCCTGGGGCTGGCCCTGGCCAAAGCACACCCCGGCATGGCCGCCGTGCGTAACTCCCTGGACGACATGTACGCCCGGGCAGTAAAGGACGTCGACGGCACCCTGGCCTACAGCCTGCTCAGTGCCGCGGTCGCGCTGGACGTCGACACCCTGACCCCCGAGGCAAAGCAGATCGCCGAGGAGTTCATCCCGCCGTGCAACGTGGACCTTATCAAATCCCACGACCTGCTGTCGAAGTATCGCTAATAAGGAGATCACCATGACTTATACCCAAGAACAACTCAAGCAGATCCTAGACAAGCACGCGAAGTGGCTAAAAGGCCTTGAAGGAGGTGAGCGAGCCTACCTGACCGGGGCCTACCTGACCGGGGCCGACCTGCGCGGGGCCTACCTGACCGGGGCCTACCTGACCGGGGCCGACCTGCGCGGGGCCAACCTGGCCGGGGCCGACCTGACCGGGGCCAACCTGGCCGGGGCCAACCTGGCCGGGGCCGACCTGACCGGGGCCAACCTGGCCGGGGCCTGCCTGCAAGAGTGCAAAGGCCTGAAGTGGGCGTCTGTCAGCTGGTATGCCCACGGTGAGTGCGGTCGACAACTGCTAGCAGTCAAAATCAATGGTGACGTGCGACTCTTTTGCGGGTGTTTCAAAGGCACCTCCGCCGAGCTGCAAAGCTACATCGATGAAGGTGCTGAGACCTTTAAACCGTCCCGTCAAAAAGCTAAGGACTTTGTGCTCAGTTGTTTTGAGTCAGAGTAAGGAGATCACCATGCTTATCGTAGAACGCCGCAAGTACGAAGGGCTCACCATCACTCATCGCGAGAGCGGCAGGCGAGCCACCGTCAAGGTTATGCAGATCCGCCCCCAGGGCACCAGCCTGCAGTCTGAGACTGGGCACGTGTGGTTAAACATCGACGGTGTGGACATCGACCTGCACCTGGAGACGATGCACACCCTGACACTGCCTGATGGCACCATCAACATCAAAGCGTGGCGTCAAGAAGACCGCAACGGCGAGCCAGAGCTGCGTCAGAACCGCGTCAAGATCGGCATCGAGGCGGACTGGTCGTTCCACATCCTGCGTAATGAGCTGCTTAGCCGCCGGGTTGCCAGTTCTCACCAGGGCGGTCGGATGCGTCACTACTGCGGTGGTCAACGTCGAGGAGACCTGAAATGAAGCGCGTCACGGTAGTCGAAGCATCCTACGACAGCGTGGTAGAGGTGCAACCACTTAGTGAGATGTTCGAACACCCTTGCAAGATCGACCCACTACACAGTCATAATCTTTGCGGAGATATGGCTGTCGAGTGGCGCAGAGTGCGGACAATCACTGAAAACCTTGACCTTGAAGGCTTCCACACAGCGGATGAGTGCGACCAGGCGCTGAGTAACTTCAAAGCAGCCTGCAAGTATAGGACCCCCTGGTTGGACTGGACCTGCACGATTGTAGCGGACTCGACCACGAACCACTCACGGCGCGCTCGGTGTGAGGGTCACTTCTCACTCCCAGGCCGTATTGAAAAGGTGATAAACCATTACATTGAGTCTGAGATTGACAAAGCTGAACAGCGCAAAGACGTAGAGATCATGGCGCTGAAGGCTGAGCACGACCGCAAGTACAATAAAGCATGTGCTGAGGTCCGCAACATCACAGACCGGTTTGTCGACTACAAGATCAAGTACACCATCACCACGACACACATGGTGGTGGTGATGGTGTCTGTGTTCATCGTCAGCGTCACACCGTTCATAGTTGCGCGTCTGTTCGGAGGTGTCTAATGCGTAAACAACAGCGCCGGCGTCACGTCGTCACTTATCTGGCCGTGGTAAGCCTGCTGGCCGCCAACTGCGCCATTGCCGTGTACCTGCAAGCCCTGGTGAGCCCAAACTCCAACCAGTGCTACGAGCTGATGTACGGCGGCTACAGCGTCGTGGGTGAGCACCGGCAGCCCATGCTACCGCATCACAAAAACCTGCTGCTCCGGAACAAAGACCTGGAGCTACGCACTGTCACCTGTCAAGAGGAACCAAGGAAATGACCGAACAAGCAAGCGCATCATCTCTGTACAACGCGATCAATCAAGCTATGGCCAGTGCTGGGATACACAACCCCGCAGCGCTCACGGCTGAAACGATTATCACCAGCTTGCAAACCGCAGGGTTCATGATCGTACCGGCGGAGGGCTACACCCAGACCCGACCCATGGCCGTGCACTCCAGCCTCGAGTACGCCCTGGAAGTGCTGAACGGCAACCAGAGCTTGAAGCTGGTGTTCTCAGGCCTCTGCCCTGTGAGATGCCCTCGTGTGTGCGCGCTGCGAGGTAATCACGAGAACGTGCAAGGGTCCGTGACTGACGAGACCGACCTACTTATCTATGGCGCACTGAGTGCCAAGCTCGACAAGGCCGCGGTCAAAGGCGTGCGAACCATCAGGGTTGAGCACATGGAGCAGCTCCTGGCTGCGTGGGAGTCGAACCAGCAGCTGGAAGACATGGCGCGGATGCTGAATTGCTCACCTGAGGACGTGGTCATGTTCGTGCAGAAGGTCGCGCCGAACTGGGAGCGTAACCTAACGGCTGTACGGTACAGCCTTCAAGGTCAGTTTACCGATTACAGGGGCGCGGTCGTACCGGACTCAGATGTAATACACTGCATCTCCCGACCAGGTCCAAGCACCCAACGCGAGGTTCTCCAGGCTGCCGGCCTCACCGGTGACGCCCTGGAGCAGTGCCTGCAGCAACTCAATAGCTTGGAGGGTTAATCATGTCACAAACACCTGCAGCTAAATGGCGTGAACAAGGCCAGCAAGATCCGCACGGCAATCAGTATGATGTTGCACGCCATGAACTGACTATGGGTCACCTCACTGACGACGAGATGGCCAACCATGTGTTTCTGATGGGCGATGACCGTACGACACTCGGCGGTAGTATGGCCGCGCTCACAGCAGGTAAAGACCGCATACGCTGGCTGTCACGTCAGCTGGTTCATGCCGAGAACCAAGTAACGTGTGGTGCGGCTGCGATCGAGTTCGCGCTAGAGACTGATGACGGCTTTGATTTTTTGCGACTGTGGAATGAGGGAGAGTTCGACGTTATTCGCGCCGAATGGCCAGAAGCACCTGAGGCTGTATTCAAAGGTGCCGACCCTGTTCACGGCAAATCCGGAGGTAACCATGCCTAGACTCACACGCCCAGGGTCCAGCATTGGATCGGACCATCACCCTGTCGGCATGCTGGCGAACGGTTACGGCAAGACCCAGCCTCAGATGCCGTGTCTCGGGGTCTACGCCCTGGCCACGCTGACTCCTGGTGCACTCCACTTCAACGAGTCACACCTGATGGTCAACCTGCCTGAGCACCTGGCGGCCAACGTGTGGACCGTACGTAAGTGGCGCAACACCTACGGCGACCGAGTCTGCTTCGATATCTCAGGCCCCGAGTTCGGCGAGATTGGCAACTACGGCGTTGGGCCGCTGCTGACGTCGAACCCGGACTGCCTGAACCTGATCACACCCTGGGTCGACCGACCCGAACTGCTGGAACAATATATGGAGAACAATGATGCGTAACACCACCCCTAAGAAATATGGACCCAACGCGGTACCACCCCATGCACTGACCGCCGTGCGCCTGGAGAAGAAGGGCGACCTGGCGATGGCCGCGCAGCACTACGGCCTGGCCGCCGACCACACCGACTGCCCAGAGCACGAGGAGTACTATATGAACCGCCAGTCTTACTGCCAGCACTGGAACCGCCGGCGCAATCTACCCCGCGCTGTGGACCAGACCCGCACCCACACTGCCGCTAAACACGTAGCAGAGGGGGTGTAACATGGCCGCTGCTATTGTCTGTCTGCTCATCCTCGTTGGGTTCCTACTCGGTGCCCTGGTTATTGAGCGCCGCGAGGTGAAGCGCCTGGAGAAGGCCCTGACCGCACACAAGCGCATCCGCACCGATGTTGAGGTGGAAGCAAACCGAGGCCCTACAGGCCGGCGCAAGCCAGCTCCGCAGATGCAGAACGTCGTCACAATACGACAGCCTAAGCCGGTGTATTACATGCCTGACGACGGTACAGCTGATCGCGGAGGCTACGACGACCGAGGAGGTTTTGACGACCGTGGAGGAACTGATGATGACGCCTGACACCTTCGTGCAGTACATGGGCTGGGTCTGCTGTCTAATCACCTTGGTTGCCTGCGGCGTCTTTGCCCACACCGGGACGCGCATCAGCCAAAACCGGCTCGTTATCCAGCAGAACTTGCGCGATGCATTGGCCCGGGAGACGGACCTGGAGACCCAGCTGAGAGAGTGGCAGACAGCCTGTCGTGAAGCGATGAGGTCCCGTGACTTTTGGCAGGCCGCGGCAAATCCGACAACCCAATTGCGAATGACAGGCTCTAAACCTCAGAACAGAAAGCTCATACTTTCAGCTGATGATCTAAGACGCTGCGCCCAGGCCAGAGCCGAGGCCACCCAGCCCTGCGGCCAGTCGTTCGACGAGCTGGTCAACAAACTCAAGCGGGAGGACTAAATCATGAACCCCAGACAGGCGCTCGACACCCACAACGCTGTACGCCAAGGTAAGAAAGTCATCATCTTGGCTGACTGCAGGACCATGGCTAAGCGCTGGGCTCGGGCGGCTGGCCTGGGTCGGACTGACTATCAGTTCGTCGCATCACCGGCGGTCGCGGCCTTGAGCCACCCTGACCGGTGCCACTTGGTGCAGCTGGACAGCTTTGAGCACCGGACCGATAAATTAGAGATAGCCCAGGCCCTCAAGGCCAACGGGTTTAAGGTGGAAGTATGACCAAACTAAAACCATGCATCTGTGGAGCACCAGCTAAAATACTGCACGGCTACTGGTGCGAAGAAAAGCACTACCGGGTCTACTGCGAAAAAGACTGCGGTAGACTTGACCCAATGGTGCATCGCGGAGACACCCAGGAGGAGGCGGCTAAAATCTGGAACGACAGGCCATCTGAGTCTGTTCGGCCCGAAGACCTTCAGGAGATGCAGGAGCAGATGGACGCGGCACGGTTCGCGATGCAAAAAGGCGAGTTTGACAAGGCGACAGACATACTTGAAGGCGCAATATGCCCATCCCCCTGGGTAAAAGTAGAGGACGACCTACCAAAGAAAGGCCAAAGTGTCAGGGCTTACGGCACGTGGTTCGGTGAGATTGGCGGAGCAGGTGAAAAGACGACAGCTGAGGTGATATATCAAGGCGGACGGTGGACGTTGGACTCCGACACATACACCACTGAGCTGATCGACGTCACCCACTGGATGGCACTCCCACCAGCACCTGAGGAGCCCTGCGATGAGTAAATTCGAAAAGGTGACGTGGGCTATATGTGCCGCGGTGAGCCTACTCCCTGCGTACATAGCTGCGAGCATGATCGCCGAGAAGGTAGACCCAGGAGACCACGGCTACAGACAGCTCAAAGAGCCCGACCTTGAGATTGCGGTCGTTGACGTCGAGATGGTGACAGGCACCCGCCGAACCATGCGCTACTACGTGCCGAAAGGGCGCGGCCTGTACCTGGGCTCGTCGAGAGGTACCTACTACCTGTGCACATCGGAGCCGATGGGCTACTTCGGCCTGCTGTCATCGCAGGTAACATTAAAGTACGGCGTCGTTGACTTCGTGGTCACGTGTCGTGGTGATAACTGCTGAGGGCTCAACCAATGACTGAACTGAAGAATTGCCCGTTTTGTGGCTCGACTCCTGAGACAGGATGGTACGGAAATGGCGAGGGCCACGCGGATTACCACATTAGTTGTGAGAACCAAGATTGCCCTGTGATGCCGTCCGTTAGCGATAGCATTCAGGCTGTTGCTGAGGAACTGTGGAACACCCACCCACCCACCCCGTGGAATGCAGGAGAAATCTAAGTGAAAGCCGTAAGACTAAACATCCAGCACTCAGGACACCGGCGCGCCGTGCTCCGTGAGGTGCTGGCCATCAACATGCGCGTCGGGACGAACTCCGGCATCGACCGAGCCACGCAGAGCAAACTGGCCGGGCTGTTCAAATCTGCGCAGACTCGCATCCGCAAGATCGCACAGGCTGACGACAGGGCACTGGGCTGGCTGAGCCTCAACGTTGACCATTGGATGATGGACGACGCGATGAACTGCAGGTACATCGGACCACATGGGAAGGTGT
Source organism: Umimayanthus parasiticus (assembly GCA_027575125.1). Taxonomy (NCBI): domain Eukaryota; kingdom Metazoa; phylum Cnidaria; class Anthozoa; order Zoantharia; family Parazoanthidae; genus Umimayanthus; species Umimayanthus parasiticus. The sequence goes on along the minus strand of JAOBRH010466925.1, from coordinate 50,388 downwards.
TACTGCGCATGATCCGGCTGCTGGCCGGGCTGACGTTCGACCGAGAGCACGCCGCACTGTTTGAACTCAACGAGGAGGGTGACAATGTTCAACACACCAATCAGTAACGAACTAGCTAAAGCTGTCGATACGTACCACCTCGCTGAAGAGCAGATCCTTCAGTTAATGAGAAAGGAGTTCCCTATCGGACGCATCTTAGGAGTCCGCTGCGGTAACTACACGACAAAGATGGTGGTCATAGGTCATCACAGGTACAGTATTAACCGCCTTCAATGTCAGAACGTAAAGACCAAAAAGACCCGTTGGATTTACACATATCAAATCGCATAACTCGGAGAACCCTAATGACTAAACCCACCCACTACCATCTGAACAAGCTGGACAACTCCGTTATCTGGTTCAACATGCCGGTCAAGCTCGGCGCCCGGACCAACATCGACGGCCACGTATTGCGCGCCGTGCCTGTAGCAGCTAAGGCCTTCGCGGTGGTCAACAACCAGGTGATGTTCCAAGACGCCATGATCACCGGTGAAGGCTGGCAGCTCTTACCCGGTGAAGTATCCGCCAGGTCGCTTGAGCAGGTTGAGCAGCCCGAGTATCAGAAGCGCGTCGTCCAGGAGCGAGACCAGCTCAACGAGCGGATCCGCAGGCTGTCGGCGTTCATCTACGCCGGTGAGGAGGGTTTAGTGCACTCCCTGGAGATGCCCGACCGTCACCTAATGGTCCACCAGTTGCGCACCATGCAGGAGTACAGCAGTGTGCTGAACCAGCGGCTGCATCGCTGGGCCGGTCATAACGTGCAGATTGACTAGTTGTCACAATGCGCCGCGTCTGCTAGAGTTCAAACTGATAACTACTCCCAGTTAGCAACACAGGACCACCCTATGAACTACGCGCAGATGTGGCGCTTGCACTTTATTGACGCCATGCTCCAGGCCGATGGTCGCGTGACCCGGGCACAGCTGACCCACTTCTTTAACATCAGCCTCGCCCAAGCGTCACGCACCTTCGCCCGCTACACCGAGCTGTTCCCCGACAACATGACGCACAACCGCAACGCGGCTGAGTACCAAAGGACTGAAAAGTACCAGTACCAGCCCATGGCCTACGTACCGACCGTGTTGTCACTACCCGCAAAGCAGGACTAAACCATGAAACTCGACACGAACCACGCAATGATTGACTGCGAGACCCTGAGCTTAGCGCCCGACGCCGCAGTATTTGCCATTGGCGTCGCCATCTTCCACCCAGCCTCGAAGACATTGGTTCACTCGGAAGCCATTAAGATCTGCTTCACCGAGGCACTGGAGCGCGGTGATGTATCCAAGGACACACTGCAGTGGTGGCTAACTCTGGCAGCCAGAGAGCCAGCGGCGTTCACCAACAACGTATCGATGGATGAGTCAGACACTGCGCAGAAAGCGATGCAGAGGCTCGCTGAGGTCTATCACGCGTACAAACCTGAATACACCTGGGCCAACCACGACAAGGCTGACATCGTGTGGTTAGAGCAGCTGATGCAGCGCACCTGTGGTGCAACTTACATCAACGAGTCTGAGTTCCCCTGGACGCACCGTCAGGTGATGGACTACGCCACCCTTAAAGAGTACCACCGTCTATGTCAGATGGTTACGGGTAGCAGTGAACACCGCCCCGCACTACCTCACTTCTGCCTGGACGACGCAGAGGCCCAGGCGCTCAGACTGATGGACATCATCGACGACCTGGACCCTCGAGAGGTGAAGCCCGAAGACGTGGCACCTGCCGTACCTGACACTGGTCTCAACAGTATGGAGTTACACGGTGGAGCTCCTGGTGCGTAGCCGGGCTGAGCAGTTCAACCCTGCGGTCCCGGTCGCCATGGCCGGGTGCCTGCCCTACCTGGACGAGGTGTATCCGAACTGGCAGTTCACCACGCAGGTTTATGGGCTGCACGTCATGGCACCAGTACGGGGTCGAGAGGTGCGCGCTGACATCATCGTCACTGGACGCGAGGCCAACCTGGAGCAGCGAGACCTGATCAAACTGCTGGTCAGCCGCATCACTCAGGAAATCATGCAGCAGTTCGACTCTGACGAGGCAGCTGATCCTGAGCTTCGCATTGAGCTATCACCGACCGGGGTGTTAACCCAGCACCGCCAGGAGGGCCGCAACCTTGTGGTCATGCGCTTCACAGACCCTCGGGTGTGTTTGGTCCTGGCCGAGGCACACCCTTCACTGCAGTTGACCGGCGCTGAGCTGGCCAAAGTGCAGTCGGCCTGGGTCCGCGGCGGTCACGGCATCCCACTCACCCCTGAAGACGTAGACAGGTTACTACTCTATGGCCTCAAACAAATCTAAAGCGTTCGAGGGCTTCGAGAGCCTCGCGCAGATCGCCCAGTTCGAACCGCCGGCGGTGGCCGAGCCCGTGCATGTGCAGGAGCCTATCCCGCAGGTGCACACGCTCGAGGCGTTCCATGTGATAACAGGGCTCGGAGTTGGTGACATGGTGCCGATGTTTGGACTACCACGCAGCCAGGTCATCAAGGCAGTACGCGATGCACACCTAGACGTAGAGCCGCCGCAGCACAGCCTCGCACTGCAGTGGCAAATCATGGCACTGCTCGATGCGTGGCAGTACCCTACAGTAGCAGCCACCGCTAACAAGCGATGGCACCGCCCCAAGATCAACCCACTCACTATCCGGGGTCGCTATGGCCTGATGCTGAAGCTGGCCAAGTCAGCCTACAGCGAGGTCATTGCTAACACCCCTCACCACATTCAACGGAGGTTAAAGTGAAACAGTACAAGTTCGGTCAGCGCTCGCTGGCCAACCTTGAAGGCGTCCACCCTGACCTGGTCAAGGTCGTACATGACGCGCTCGAGGAGAGCCCGCACGACTTTGGCATCACGGAGGGTGTCCGTACAGAGGCGCGGCAGCGTGAGCTCGTCGATACCGGTGCAAGCCAGACCATGGACAGCCGGCACATCCCAGGTCCCGACGGTACCGCCAAGGCCGTAGACTTTGCGGTCTACGTCAACGGCAAGATCACCTGGGATATTAAGTACTACCGCCCCGTCATCCAGGCGTTCTTCACAGCGGCTATCAGGCACGGCATTCAGATCAGGGCCGGTGGCTTGTGGCGCTCATTTGTTGACGGCCCTCACATTGAGTTAGAAAGAGCGAGTTACCCATGAACATAACCGACTTCACCACCGAGCAGTTACTGCACGAGATTATCCGCAGGAGCCAGGAGAAAAAACCCCTGGTTGAAGGCCCAGCCAAGATGCAGTTCGCCCACCCGCGTCCGTTCCAGGTGTTGGTAGGTATCGGCGATAACGAAACCGCCGACATTATCATCTGGCAAACAGGTCTTGATGACCTGGACGCCATCGTAAAAGCACAATCTACAGGAGTTTAAGGAGACACCATATGTCTACAGCAAGACGATTACTTGAGAAAATCCTGACGCCACGAGCGATCGCAGAGACACGGAGCTCACCACGCCTGAGTATATTAGGATTCCCTATGGGAGGATCTTCACAGAAATATAGTAACAACAGGCTCAACGGCAAGCGCTACGCAGGCTCTCCCAACGGCAAAGGCCGGACAGGCGCCGCAGCATTGAAGCGCGCAGCCAAGACTCGTAACAACATTCGAAAGCGTAAACCCAAGTAACGAAAAGCCCCGGGCGTTAACCCGGGGCTTCTCCGATCACCGCTGTCACTCACTTGGAGGTTGTGATGGCTGTCGAACCCATCAACACCTTCACCTTACAACCTACTTGACTCTGCTACAATATTAAGTATCTTATTAAAATACTTAACACCAACCAGCGGAGCGCACCCCATGCTCGACATCACCCGACTCATTGACGCTGTGCCGGACAAGGACGCCAGCAAAGCGAAGACAGTCATCTTATCTGACGACACCTGCAAAAGCTACGACAGGTCCGTCAAGAAGCTGCAAGCCCAGGGCAAAGTGGTCACCGTCCACAGCCTGATGCAGTGCATCCTCACCCAAGTCGCCGAGAACCTGGAAGCTGAGTTACTAAATGAATAGAGACATCGCACAGGTCTTCCTGGCGACGCTCTACGGAAGTGATGCAGCTATCACGTTCCAGACGTTCACCGACGCGAAGCCTAAGCCTGACCCTGACCCCATCGCCCGCGTAGTTCGAGGACCGTACTCGACCAGCGCCCAGCGACTGGAGTTTTTGAACGGGCAAGGCGCGGGGATCTTCTTCCAGGTGAACGGTGGCACCGGTCGCGGTAAGGCCTCAATAACCAAAATCAACGCGCTGTTCGTGGATGCGGACGAGAACCCGGCGGCTACCCGCCAGGCCATCGACCAGTACATGCCCACCCCGAACATGATTGTCTATAGCTCCGGTGAGAAGTTCCACGCCTATTGGCTCGTGGACGACTGCCCGGTCGACCAGTTCAAGCAGCACCAGACCACACTGGCGCTCACGCTTTGTGGCGACACCAGCATGACCAACCTAGACCGAGTGCTGCGCTTGCCTGGCTCAATGCACCGTAAGGGCGACCCGCAGATGGTGCGAGTGGAGTATGGTGCAGACCAACATTACACGACTCAGGCTGTGCTCGCGGCTGCAGCCATGTGCCCACCACTCCCCCGCGTAGAAAAGCAGCTCGACGGCACGACTCGTAAGGTGGCGCCTGACCTGTTCGGCCTGGGGATCAGTTGCTATGAGGAGCCAGACATCCTGGCCGCAGGTAACCGGACGCAGAAGCTCATCAGCATGGCCGGCAACCGCTGTGCCCGGGGCTACTCGGCTAAGGCCATTGAGGACGAACTGTGGCAGGCGACCATCGACATGCTCCCCGCCGGTGACGACCCAATGGCGCGCTCGGCGTTCGACCGGGAGGTGTTACCAGCCATCCTGAAATTCTGCGCTGAGCGCGATGCTGAGAGCAGGGCGCAGTACCAGATGCCAACACCTGCCCCTACATCTCCGACGCCACCAGCACCTGTGCCAGCCTCGCCTGTGACGCTTCACGCTGACAGTAAGGGCACACTGTGGGTAGGTGAGCAGACCGGCACCACACCTGTGACTGTCCCAGACGTGCCAGGCACTGTGCCTGAACCACCTGCAGCTGTACCTGAACCACCTGCAGCTGTACCTGAACCACCTGTTGCGGAGCCACCCGCAGCCTCAGGCCCTGACCTCCCCATGGTTGGCACCACGCCAGCGGCCAACTCGTTCACCCTGGGCGAGCTCGAAGCTGCTGACCCGGAGCCCGGTATCGAGGACTGGATCGACCGGTACGTCTACGTGGCACGCGACAAGCTGGTGCTGGACACCTTCATCGACAACCCTAAGTACGACCTGATGAAGCTCGAAGACTTCAAGTCGATGCACAGCAACGCGTGGTGCGGCCAGGCACTTATGATCAACAAGTGGATGGGTAACCCCAGCCGGCGCACTGTGAAGGACCAGGTGTACCTGCCAGGTGCCAAGCGTGTTGTCTCCCTCAGCGAGCACCTGGAACTGCTGAATGTCTACGCCAAGCCCATGCTGGAGATACCTGAGGAGCCGGACATGCAGTACGTGCAGCCCTGGCTCGACCACTTCGAGGCCATCTTCAAGCCCAGTGACCTGCCCCTGTGGCTCAAGTGGATGCACGTGACACTGTTCGTCCCGGGCCAACGTGTGCCTTGGTCTCCGCTGCTGCTGTCAAAGCAAGGCACCGGCAAGGGCACCATCGCCAGGGCGCTGCGTGAGGGTGTTGGCCCGTCGAACTACCGCATGGTACTGCCCAAGCGCATCACCGGCTCGGACTTCAACTCCTACCTGTACAAGTCAACCCTGGTGCTGGTGGATGAGGTTAAGTCCAACCGCAAGTACGACTTCGTGGAGGCCATGAAGACGGTCATCACTGAAGACCAGCAGGAGATCAACGTCAAGAACCGCGCCGAGGGCCAGGAGGATGTGTTCTGTAACGTCCTGGCTTTCTCCAACTACGTCGATGATGCCATCGTGCTGACCGAGGATGAGCGTCGCTGGTGGGTTGTCCGGCTCAACGACCTTGACCCCCGCGACGACGAGCACATTGAGCAGATGGAGATCCTCAATGCCCTAGTTGACACCGGCAAGGCTGGCCACCTAGTGAAGTGGGTTGAGCAGAACGTCGACGTCAAAGGGTGGAACTACAAAGCACCACCACCAAAGACCGCGGCGTTCTACCACCTGCTGGGTAACAGCATGAGCAGCTTCGAGCAGGCGGTGGTGGACCACGTCGAGGGCCGGTGGATGTGCTTCGCGTGCGACATCGTCAGCATGGATACGTTCAAGCAGGCCGCTGAGCGCATCGTTGGCCATGAGCTGAACCACCACGAGGACCTGACCCTGCGCCACATCACCAACCGCTTGTCGCACAACATCGGCGGCAAGTCCACGGTGGTCGGAGGGGACCAACGCCGGACGCGACTACGCTGTCTGCGCAACTTTGCGTTCTGGAATGCCAAGAGTATCGAAGCTCTGTCGCTCGAGGCCCAGCGCGCTGTCGACTTACTGCATGGGAAGGCAGCCGCGCCGACCCAGGTAACTGAAGTAACTGGAGGATAACACCGTGACTGTCGAATTCTGGGGCGCGGATATTGAGACCGCACCTGAGGCCGGACACCCTCAGGAGTACGCCCTGCAACCCTGGCGGCTGAACGAAGGGCGGGCGAAGATCACCTGCCTGTCGGTCGCCAAGTCCAATGGCCAGGCCAAGCTGTCAGTCGATGACTGGCGTCCGTACCTGGAGGAGCTCGCCGACAATCGCGACATCTTTGTGTGCACGTGGAACGGCCTGTTCGATGTGTCCTGGCTCATCGCCGCCGGGCACTATGAGTTGTGCAACCGCATCAAGTGGGTCGACGCCATGTTGCTGTGGAAGTGGTACGAGAACGGCCAGCTCAAGGAGGACCGCCCGAAGTGGTCCCTGGTCGACGGTGCCAAGCGCTGGCTTAAGGACTGGCCCATGCTGGCTAAGTTCATCGAGATGAAGGAGAACGAGCCGGCACCAGGTGAGCATGACAACTACTGGCAGATCCGTTGTAAGCTCGACAGCGTGGTGACCGCCATGATCGCTGAGCGCGTATGGGCTAAGCTCGACGACAAGCGCCGGCGGTCCAGCATGTTCACCATGGGGTGCATCGTGCCAGCTGCCCGAGCCTACTGGCGCGGCATCAAGGTAAACTTCGACGCCATCGAGGAGATGCAAGGCCCGGTCATCACGGAGATGGCTGAGATCGAGTGTCGCCTGGGCCTGTCAAACTTCAGCGACTCTCAACGTGCATATGGCGGCCAGGGCTGGACACCGTCCAAGGTCCTGCGCTCACCTAAGCAGCTGGCCCACACTGTCTACGAGCTGTGGGGATACCCTGTGGAGTACCGCAGCGAGAAGACCGGCGAGCCATCGACCGACAAGAAGGCGCTGACCTACCTCGGTGACAACGACGAGCGCGGCCTTATCCTAGACATCCTACGCTGGCGAGAGCTCAACACTCGGCTGTCGAAGTTCATCCAGACCCCGGTCAAGGCGCGCCAGTACCTGGGCAGCGACATGCTGCACCCGCAGCCTAAGCTGTTCGGCACCTACACCGGGCGGATGACGTACACCAGCAAGATCAAAAAGAAGTTCCCCGTCGGCTTCGCGCTGCACCAATGGGTGCGGGACAAGGCGTTCCGGAACTTCATCGAGGCACCCCCTGGGTACAAAATCATGGAACACGATGCCGCCGGCCAGGAGATGCGGATCATGGCGATGCGTTCCGAGGATGCCAACATGCTGCGCGTATTTCAGAACAGCATGGACGGCCACTCGTATATGGGCGCGCAGCTTTCCGGCATGCATTACGACGACTTCATGAAAGCCAAGGCCTCGGGCATTGAGGCTGTGGTCGGCGCGCACGGCTACCGCTACCAGGGTAAATTTACAAATTTGAGTAACCAGTACCGTATCGGCGTGAAGAAGCTGCGCATCCAGGCCCGGGTACAATACGGCATGGCCGTGGACTTCATGACTGCTAAGACCTGGCAGGACACGTACCACCGCACCTACCCTGGCATTAAGCAGTACTGGAAGTCAGCCATTAACTTCGGCAAGGCCTATGGCTACGCCGAGAGTTACGGCGGTCGCCGGTTCAACCTGCAGTACTGGGGTGGTGATCGGAACTGGTCGACTGAGTCCAGCGCCATTAACACGCCAATCCAGGGCACCGGTGCGGATATGAAGGAGCTGGCCATCTTCGTCACCCACCGCAAGCACCCGGACGTGGAGTTCTATTTCGACCTGCACGATGCACTGTTCACCATCTGCCCTGACGACGGGCTTGCTGAACAGCGATGCCAGGCGATGCGCGATACGCTCGACGCCCTCCCTTACAAACAGGCCTGGGGTTGGACTCCTACCGTCGCCCTGACCTGGGATGGCAGTATCGGCCTCAAGTGGGGTGACATGGACGAGATCGTCAGTGACGACGCCGTGCGCGGCATCATGGCCAAACGCAAGCCCGAGGCTGACCAGGACTATGTGAAGGACGTAGCTAAGAGCGTCGGGCTCAAACCCAAAACCATCCTGGCCATCTGGGCCGGGCAGCTTTATCAGCACATCACTAGGAGTTAATTGTGAACTCAGACATAAAGTTAATGCTCGAGATACTTGAGAAGCTGGCAGAGGCTACGCGCTTAGCGATGAAGATCGAGGATGCGTTACTGCGAGACCAGGTGATCAGTTCAGCAGCTCAGGTTCGCCTGCAGATGCAAGAATGTGCCGAGACTCGCGAGAGGTATAAGGCATGAGACTAGCCTATAGCTTCAGTCGGCTTAACGACTTCGAGACCTGCCCCAAGATGTTCCAGCACAAGTACATCCTGAAGGACGTGCCAAAGGTTGATGACAGCCCGCACCTGGTGCATGGTCGCAAGCAGCACAACCGCATGGAGGAGTGGTGCAAGAAGGGCGTCAAGCCTGAGATACCGCCGGCCATCATGGGCCTCAAGGTTGACAGTAAGGACCAGCTCAACGTGCTGAACCTGCTCAAGCTGGCACCTATCGTAGAGGCTATCCGCCAGTACCCAATCCAGCTCATCGAGACGCAGATGGCATTCACTGAGTCCTGGACTGAGACGGGGTGGTTCGACAAGGACTGCTACGTGCGGGTCATCTATGATATCGCGGTCATCTTCGGTAACAAGGCCATCATCCTCGACTGGAAGACCGGCAAGGTGAAGGACAACCTGAAGGACCAGACCAAGCTGTTCGCCGGCGGCATCATGACCAAGTACCCCCAGGTGACCGAGGTGCTGGCAGGTTACTCTTGGCTGGACCACCCTGACGCTAAGCCGCTGATGTATCCGTACACCCGCCGAGACCTGGCACCTATCCAGCACGAGTTCAACGACAGGGCCGAGCTCATCCAGATCGCCAACGAGTCAGGCAACTGGCAGGCTAAACCCAGCGGGCTGTGTAAGTGGTGCCCTGTACGCCCTGACCAGTGTCCTCACAAGAGAGGTTGATATGAGATCGTTCTTCAAATACGCAGCATGGACAGCGATTGTAGCAGGGGTGCTGCTAATCCTGCTTTTAATGTTCAAGTACATCGTATTCGATTACAACATGACCGAGGCGGCCTTCTTCCGTGAGAACTGGGTCGACTACCTATCAGCCATGGCGATGATTTCGTTAGGTGCTTGGAGTCTTAAAGGTGAGTAAGGCGAAGCCATGGGCTCAGACCAACGCCAAAGGTAAGAAGACTAAGGCGCCGGTCGAGCTTGAGGAAGAAGTTAAGAAGGCCATCAAGAAGGCGTTCGATGATATCGACCCGCGCATCTGGCACATCATGGTGGTCCCCACTGGCTACGGTACCAAGGGGATCCCTGACCACCTAGCCTGTGTCCCGGTTAAGATTACCCAGGAGATGGTCGGCAAAGAGCTGGGGGTGCTGGTCGCCCCTGAGGCTAAGCGCCCGGGTAAGCACCCGACACCGCTGCAGGTGAAGCAGCTCACGGCCATCAAAGAAGCTAAAGGCCTGGCCATGGTGATACGCGGTACTGAACAAGTGCCGCTCATGGTCAAGGCCATCAACCGACTAAAAGAGAGAGGTGAGGTCTCGTAATGCAAATCTTCTCAGTCCCTGACCGCAACGCGCTGATGGTCCCTATGCAGCAGGTGCTGGGGATGAACGTCAACGACCTGACGCGGCACATGCACTGCACGTTCCGAGGGCATGATCACCTAGTGGTGCCCTTCGACATCGAGAACTGCGGCATCGTCGCGCAGGTCAACGGTCATTTCGCTGGGCCGATGCGCGCGTTCTACGAGTGGTCAGGTAAGTTCACGCCGTTCCCGCACCAGGAGCACACCGCGGACTTCCTATCCCTCAACCGACGGGCGTTCGTGTTCAACGAGATTGGCACCTGCAAGACCATCAGCTCTCTGTGGGCCGCCGACTACCTGATGAGCCAGGGCCTTGTGAAGAAGGTGCTGATCGCCTCGACGCTGTCCACTCTACACCGGGTATGGGAGCGAGAGATTTTCCACCACTTCCTTCACAGGTCCTGCACCATCATTCACGGCGACCGCAAGCGCCGGCTCAAGCGACTCGAGGAAGACCGCGACTTCTACATCATCAACCACGATGGGCTCAAGACCATGGCCAACGAGCTCAAGTCAATGGAGTTCGACCTGGTGATCATGGACGAGGGCGCCGTGTTCCGTAACAGTCGCACGGATTTGTGGAAGGCTGCGGACTGGCTGTTCGGCGCTGATGTCGACTGTCGACTGTGGTGGATGACCGGCAACCCTATGCCCAAGGCTCCTACGGACGTCTGGGCACAGGCCCGCATCGTGAACCCCTCCCTGGTGCCGAAGTACTTCAACCGGTTCCGCGAGCAGACGATGCTTAAGATCACGCAGTTCAAGTGGGTGCCTAAGTCTGGGTGGGAGGAGATGGTGTACTCCATGATCAAGCCGTCCATCCGCTACACCCGGGACGTGGTCCACATCGACAGGCCTATCATCCAGCAGCGCGTGGTCGACATGGGGCCTAAGCAGCAGCTGGCCTATGACACCATGCTCAAGCACTTCTCGGCCAACGTCGACGGTATCGAGTCAAGCGCTGCGAACGAAGGCGTGCAGCTTGGCAAGCTCCTGCAGATTGCGACCGGCGCCTTGTACTCATCGGAGGGTGAAGTGCTTGAGCTGGACGCTAAGCCCAAGCTGGACGAGCTGCGCGGCATCATCTACGAGGCAGGACGTAAGCTGCTGGTCTTCACGCCGTACAAGCACAGCCTGGCCATGCTGGAGCGGGAGCTGTCCAAGGAGTTCAAGGTAGGACTTATCTCCGGTGACGTCAGCACACGCAAGCGCTCGGAGATATTTCACCAGTTCCAGGATGGAGATCTTGAGGTTATCGTGGCACACCCGAAGGCGATGGCCCATGGCCTGACTCTGACAAGGTCATTCATGATCGCATGGTGGGCGCCTATCGACGACTTCGAGATTTATGAGCAGGCCAACGGTCGGATCCAACGCCCAGGACAGGAGCGCACCCCCGTGCTGGTGCAGCTCATCTGCAAGCCGGTGCGCAAGGGTAAGGCCGCACAGATAAAGGAGACCACTATCGAGGAGCGCGTCTATCAGAACCTTGACCGCAAGGAGAAGTTGTCAGGTATTCTGCTCGACATGCTCAAGACGGGTTGACATCCAGGCCCGACGCATTATGATTACTGTTAAATCCACTGAACACTGAGGTACTCATGTCCATCGACCCCAACAACATCGGTCAGTTGACTGGTGTATACATCCAAATGCGCGACAAGCTTAAAGAAGTTCAAGCGTCCACCAAAGAAGAAACTGCACAGCTTAAAGAGCAGATGACCAAGGTCGAACTACGCCTAGGCCAGTTGCTGGAGCAGACAGGTCAAGACTCTGCCAAGACCGAGAATGGTACCACCTTCTTCAAGACTAACGAGTTTGTCGGCATCTCCGATGGCAGTCAGTACTGGGAGTGGTGGTTCCGTCAGATGATGGCCGAGATCTCCAAAGAGCTGTTCCCAGGTGCGGAAGGCTCCATGATTGACCTGACTGCAGGAGTCGAGGCGTTCCTGAACTCCGAGGCGCGCTCTCTGCTCAAGTCCGACGTTGTCAAGACCGCTGCACTCAGCCACTTTAAAGAAACTGGTGAGATGCCCGCAGGTCTTAAGTACACCACTGAGCGTGCTATTCAAGTACGCAAGAAATAAGGAGACGCAATATGTCTACTGAACTCACACTCCCCGGCGGCGGCGTCAACCTACCCGCGCACTTGCAGAACTACGCGCAGTACGCCGAGACCGCCGGCGGCCTGGTCGTCTCGCACGACGGCGGCCCGCGCATCAGCATCAAGGGCAAGCAGTTTAAACTCATCAAGGGTGAGGACGAGCGGATCATGCCGTTGGGCTCCGACCTGCTGGTAACCATCCTACGCTTCGAGCCTGAGCAAGGCACGGCCAAGGCCTACTACGCCGAGGCCTTCGTCGAGGGTGAAGACCAGTCTCCGACCTGCTGGTCCAGTAACGGTCTATACCCGGACACCGATGTACCCGACCCCGTCTGTGCCAAGTCCGGCGCCAAGGGCTGCATGGACTGCCCATTCAACCAATTCGGCACTGGCAAGAACCAGGACGGCACCCCGTCTAAGGGCAAGGCCTGCGGCGACGTCAAGAAGCTGTACGTGGTCGACAGTGGTGACCCGGCCAACGCCGACGTCTACAAGCTCAACGTACCGCCCAGCAGCTTCAAGGCCCTGTCAGCCATGGGTAAGGAGCTGCAGAAGCACAAGGTACCCATGCAGGCCCTGCAGATGGCTGTCAACTTCGAGCCGTCCGCTGCACACCCTCAGCTGACGTTCACGATGCACGCGTGGCTCAGCCAGGAGCAGCTCGCATCAGCCATTCAACGTGCTGAGTCTGATGAGCTTGTCGATGTGATGGAGTCCAGTCGACCCACTGTACGCACCACACCTGTTGACGCGGCGCCTGCACTGCCCGGCGGCGAGGTACCAGCTCACGCCCAGGCTGCACCTACTCAGACCGTGCAGACCACCACCACCGCCTCTCAAGGTGTACCTGCTGCCCCTGGGTCCGTGCCGGCTGCCCCAGGCTCGGTGCCCGAGGTCCCCGGCTCTGTACCTGATGTACCCGAGGTCCCGGCACCGACCCCTGTCCTGACCCTCACCGAGAAAGGCAAGGCCGCTGCACCAGGAGCCACCTTGGAGGTTTGGCTGCAGAAGTGGACCGAGCAGAAGATGATCGACAGCGGCTACGCCGAGATGAAGTAACTCCCAGACTATTGAAAAGGTAATTTGAACTATGAGTATTGAACTGACTATCACCCACGCCGATGGCACCACTGAGCTGTTGAACCTGGAGCAGATGACCACCAACCAGTTTGCCGACGGGTCTGTGAGTTACACCGCGATGGCGTTGGCCGCCGAGGGCAAGACTGCCGCACCTAAGAACGAGCCGGTGATCATCGACCAGACTCCCGAGCCAACCCCTGAGCCAACCCCTGAGCCAACCCCTGAGCCCAAAGCTGTGGCCAAAGCTGCTGCTAAGGTCTGCAAGCTCAATGACGGTGGCGACATCTCTGCTTGGTACGCCAAGGGCTGGACTGATGAGAAGATCGTCGAGGGTGGTTACGGTACCTGGGTCGAGTCCGAGACTCCGGAGCCCACCCCTGAGCCAGCCGCTGCAAACCCTTGGACCGGCCCAGCTGACTGCTACGCCGTAGATACCGCCGGCGTTATCTTTGACGACGCCATCCACGGTTGGTCCAAGCAGGACGGCGGTACCCCATCCACCAACCAGGATGGTCGCTTTGCCAAGAAGCGCGGCGTCAACGAGCGCGTTGTCACCATGAGCCTGGCTGAGCAAGGCCTGACCCCTGACGACGTCAAGAAGCCCAATCCTGAGCGTAAGGCCATGGTTGAGAAGCTCCTGGCCGAGGGTAAGCGTCCCGAGCCGCTGGCTGAGACCGAGACCCCTGCCAGCACCGGTGCACCTGACGTACCCGCCGCCACGCCTGACGCCCCTGCGCCTAAGCGCATCGTCAAGCTGAAAGACGGCGGTGACATCAAGCCCTGGTACGACAAGGGCTGGACCGACGAGATGATCGTCGACAAGGGTTACGGCTCCTGGGTCGAGTTGAGCGCCGCCCCTGAGGTGCCCGAGACTCCGGACGTACCTGACGCTGGTGGCCAATCCGCTGCTACCGGTGCAGTCGACCCAGAGCTCGAGGGTATCCTGAACGAGTGGGGTCAGTAGTGAAGTCCGCCGCGGCTCAAAAACTGGCGCGGCTGGAGGACTTGAGGGCTGAGGCCCTCTTGTCCGTCACCCGACTGGTTAAGTTACTGGGCTGCTCCAAACCGACTTACTACGCCTGGCTGAAAGACGAAGCGTGGGACCCCCACGTCAGTCAGCTTGAGATCGTTGAGCTCATCGCCAACGCCATCGAGAACAGCCGGGCCATGGGTAAGCTGGGCAACCCGCGAGTCATGGGGCACAAGCTCACTAGCGCTGGCTACCAAGACAAGCGGTTTGCGGAGCTGAAGAAACGTATGGACGAACTCCGGAGGTACGGCGAACGATGGGCATCAAAGGATTAATTGGCCTGTCGGTACTCTGCGCGGTTTTGGCATTGGCCAACGTCGCGCAGTACTACCGGGCCGAAGCACTTCAAGGCAACATCGACCGGCTGACTGCCGAGCGGGACACCGCCCGAGCAGCAGCCCAGCAGTGGGAGCAATCGTATGACCAGTCTCAGACTGATATGGCAAACCTTCAGCGCAATGCTGACCAGCTTGCTACGTGGCTGTCTGTCGAGCGTGACAAGCTTGCAGAGGCCAGCCGTAGGGAGAAGGTGGTCAAAGCTAAGCCTGGGCTTGTTGAGCGCTACGCTAATCGTGCTTACGAGCGGGTGCGCCAGCAGTACGCCTGTGCAAGTGATCCAACCTGCACCAATCTGGAAAGCGCCGAGGCCGAGCCGGAGTGAGATGCCCCGGCTGCACTGGCACACCGTCACAGCCGAGACCCAAGCCGATAAGCTGGCCGATTACCCTGTGCTGATGTGCTTGGACTGGCCTGACTACACCGCTGGCGGCAGCTTCAACACCCAGGTCATCGAGCTCCTGGAGAGGCTGAACGCCGTCATCGACTACTACGAGGATAAGATTGATGAGCAACGTCGAGAAATTACACCCGACCAAGAAGCTGACCGTTAAGCAGGTGTTCGTGCTGAACCAATACCTGAGCTTGGCGGCGCTGATGAGTGTCCCAGACGAGCAGTTCGAGGTGGAGGCCCTTGACGCCGGCATCCCTCAGGAGATGCTCGACTCAAACAAAGGGCTGGCCCAGCAGATCAGCAACGACGTCACCCGGCGCGAGGTTGAGGAGCTGATGAGCCACTGGGGTGGTGCCGCTGAGATGCACAGCACCTTCATCGATGAGACCCTTCGAACTCTGGGAGGGCTTTTCGACAATGAGCAGCCGATACAATAGATGCCGAGGTTATCGCACCGGGAGCGGCCCAGGTAACGGTGAGGGGTTTTGGTTGTTACTTCTGCTGGTCGCCGTGCTGGTCACCAGCTGCCACTGTTCAGCTTGAACACTACGCGCCGGTTGAACACTACGCAGTCGGCTTAAAAGTCTCCACGCAGTACTTCACCACCCCTACCACCACACCTGCAAAAGCAAACAACGCAGCAGCCTGGGCCTCACTTAGCTCAGGCTGCTGCTTATACCACTCCCAGATGTCGAACACCAGGTACGTGAATAGCGCCATGATGGTGCTGGTCCACACTCGATAGTTCGCCAACGTCACATGTAGTGGCGGTCGCCCTTTATTTGTCAGGACACTCGTTGCACTTTCGGTTTTTTCGAATGTGGCCGTACAGTTGCACTCCTGCATACGCCAAGGTCCCCAGCAAAGTCACGCCAGCTACAACGAGCTGGACGATCAGGTCGGTGGTTAAGCCTGGGTCTGACTGCCCTGCGATCAGCAGCAGGTGCTCCATGACGTCAGGCGGGATGGTAGTATAAAGCTCGGCGGCGGTCTGCGCCGGGTTGTTGGACACTGCTTTAATTCCGACGCCGCCCAGGTTCATGCCGGCTGCTCCGGCCACCAGTGCGTGCGCTGTCTGATTGGTGCTCACGTTTTGAACCCTCGCGTTTAAACAGCTTGTCCAACCACTCATAGACTGGGAGCCGGTCGGCGACGGTCACCCACACCGTTACGGCGATCCCGATCAGCGCTGCGACGCCTTGAATAATATCTGGTAGCGCTTCCATGTATGCCCCCAGCGGTAGCCGCAAGTAGTTGGATTACGTAGATAGTGAGCGTCATCACTGCGAACGTATTACCGTACAGCAGGAACGTCTCCGGCGGTTCAGCCATGAACCGATAGGCGACGACATACTCGATAGCCGTAGCTGCGATGATGCACACATGGAGTTGCCCGGTGCGGAACATGACCCAGATAGGCCAGTACCTACGCATTGCGAGGGGTTTGAGTGGGTCGACGAACGCCGCAGCGATGGCGGCATATATAACCCATCCGAATTCTGCTGAGTTCGAGATGACTGGGGACATCACGACCAGGGTAAGCATGGTGGCGACCCGCCACAGTAATGCGAGGGTCGCCGAGGCAGAGCCCCATCGACATAAGCTGACCAGCACAAACCCGAGCATAATCAGGTAAAGCACGGCCTCAGAGTAGCTTAAGTAGATAATGAGTTCTGCCATGGGTGGCCCTTACTTTTTAGGTGGCTTGGGCTGGGTACCGGCGCCGCCGCCGAAGCTGTCTTCGTTATCACCGAACATGCTGCTGTCCTTTTAGATATGCAGAGCGGAATTGCCCTGCATCACTATTGTCTGAAATTAGGGTTGCCACTGTCAATGATTATGGGCTAAGCTACGAAGTACAACGCATTTTGATAAGTACATAGGAGTGAAACATGCCCACAGCAATCACCGCACTGGTACACGGCTCGCTGACCCTGGTCGGTCTGGGCGTCGTCGGGTTCGCCGCCGCTAACTGGTGGTATAACCTGACTCAATGCATCGACAATATCACCGATATCGACATCAGCGAGGTGGAGTGATGAGGTTAGTGACCATCATAGCTCTGGTAGTTATTACCTCAGGGTGTTATGAAGCTGACGTGAGCAGGGCCAGGTCTCACCCCGAATTCGGGGAGCGCAGAGTCGAACTGTTCAATTCATGCATGGAGCGAGCGGGTGTCTACGACAACAGTGGATACATATCCAAGAACGCTAGCGTTGTAGAGGCATGCGATACAGTCTCTGACTGGCAAGCAACTGCCATTTATGCAAACAAATAATAAAAGCCCCGGACTACCCGGGGCTTTCTCTTTACAGGGTGGTGAATGTGAACCCTGAGTTGTCAAGCTCGATGAGCGTTCGGTCGCCGCTGTCAGCGTTCGTCATAATTAGACCATGGCCTGCGGTCAATTCAAAGTTGGCTGAGATAATAACATCATCCACCTCGTGACCGGGAGGCCAGAATGCCCCCAACCACCTATCACCGGCGCCGTACAACCTGAGCAACTCCTGACCTGACGGCGCGTGGTCAGCCCAGTCGTAACACTGGATATGCGCTACACCACACACGTTGTTACCAAAGCTGATGTCATCAAATTCAAACTCAGACGCTGACCTGTGAAGTCGAATCGGGTTACTACTCTCGAGCTCACCATCGACCACAACAACCACTGCCAACTCAGGGTCTGAACTGGTATCACCATCCCGGTACCGCTGGATTGACAGAAGAACGCGATTCCGCTCCAGGGTGTGTTCTGTGTCCCACAGGCGAGGGTCGAACAGTCCAAAGTCGTCGTGTGCATCACCAGCATTGATCGGGTACCTGGCGTAGGTGGCAGGCGCTGTCCAGGTCTCAGTCACCTGGTGCGCCGCACGCACGTTAAAGGTTAGAGCCGGGTTGGTGAACGGCTGAGTAGGGCGCAGGAACAGGACCCGGCGCGAGGTGCTCAGGTCAGTATTGTTGTGGTCGTAGCTAATCGCAACGGTCCGGGTCACGACCGCACCCTGGCCGTCCACATCAGTGTAGGTGAAGTCCCGATTACCGATGGACTGATCAGCCCCAACGTTAGTAATCGTAACTGTCTCGGAGTGAGTACCTTCGTCGTTACCGTTGTTATCCAGCTGAATATCAATTCGGACGGTGATAGACCCAGTGGCGTCGCCAGGGATAAGCACCTCGGCTTCAGCTGATACGATGTCATCGACCCTGTCATGCCAGTGACCACCTAACACCGCAAGGTACTCGTCGTAGGTCCGAGAGTGCTGACCACCATCCTGGCGGCCAATGTTCAGATAAAGGCCCTCCTCCTCGGACAGGCCGATCAAAGGAGTCGCTCCCGCAGCACCCGGGCGAAGCATTTGGAAATTCTCGGCATCACCCAGTGTTCGCTCAAGGGCGTAATCAAACCCAATCACCTTTTCGAAACTATCGGTGATGGTGGTCTGACCTGACTGGTTCCGGATCCTGATGTTGCTATTCAAGATGTACGACTGAGCACCCGGGAACGACTGATTAAAATCGTCTGTAGGCGTGCTGTAGTAGAAGACGTTGTTGCCGTTGAAGCCGATCGTCTCAACACCTGTCAGGTCTTGGAAGTAGTTACCCGTGAAGCTTCGACGGTTCTCATCCCATAGAGCGGCGAACTGACGGGTCAGCGTACCTCGGATCGGGTTCGGGTGAACGGCAGACCACCCACTGCTAGTGTCAGTACTTACCGTCAAGTGCCGGCTCAGTTGTTGGATGTTCTCGGGCAACGTCACAGGTGTAGGCGCGTCAGGTATCTGAGACTGGATCCACGCGACCAAGCTATCGGCCAAGTTCTGCCGGTCAATTTTAAAACTGTCCGCAGCCCCGGTCAGCTCCAGGTTGCTTGCCGTCCCGTCAACTTGCCACGCCTGCCCCACTGGGTTGTTGATGTCGAAGGTGTTGGCTGGAATGGTCGCTGTGAACCCCTGACCGCTGAAGGTGCGCGGCGGGTTGGCTGTGTTGTCCTGGATGGTGATGGCGCCGATGCGGGTGGCTGACAGCTTGACACTGGTGTCATCAGTCCGCTGCAGGCCTGTCACGCTCACGAAGTTAGGTACCACGAAGGTGACGTCACGGGTGTGGCCGAAGTTGCCAAGGATGCCGTTCAGCTGGTCTACGTTGAAGTAGTGACCTTGGTCGCTGGTCGGGGATGCGTTGGTGTCGCGGACATACAGGTCGCCCCGGGTCCAGGTTGTTGGGGTCCCGGTGGTCTCCAACCCAGCCAGCGCCGCCTCCTGTGCATCACTGATCCCGTGGTTCGCCGTTATCAAGGCCTGCACATTGGGGTGCAGCTTGCCGAGCTCGATACCGCCTTCTGGAATAGATGCCAGGGAGTTAATGGCATCGCTCAAGGTGAAGGCCCGCAGCGTACGCCTGAACACCACCTCCAACGTGTACCCGGCCAAGTAGGTGATTGAGCTGTAGTTGTCACTGGCGCCTACAGTGTCGAACACGTAGTACGTATCAGCTGAACCAGTCAGCACCACGGCCCGGAACTGGCCAGTTGCACTGTGCCGTGACACCTCCTCGCCTTGGGCGTCCTTGACGACCACAAACACCTGGTCAAGCAAGTTGGTGGTGTCAAAGCCTCCGTCGATGTCGAAGGTGACCAGGGCGTTCGGGAACCTGGTAGAACCTGCCGGCTCCCCGACCTTGGTGAAGTCAGTGAGGTGGAAGTCATTCCCGGCGCTCACATCCTCCTCACCACCCACATAGCGAGTACCGTCCGCCTGCGGGTTGTTCGGGTCGGTGCTTGGGTTGATGAACGGGGCGTGGTCCAAGATACCGGTTGACAGGAACACCCTCACGTCGTTGACGTCCGAGCGGTCCATCAGTCGGTCATCCTCGAACGTGTCAACCTCAGTGATCTGGTTCAGGAACCGAATCTCGGCCAGGGTGATAACGTCGTTACTGGCGTTGCGTATGATAAGCCAGTCGTCATTATCAGCGGATAGTAGACGACTAGGATTGTCAATCAGCGCGACCAGCACATCACCAGCCGCGAACCCGTAACCTCCGAACGTGTCATTGTCCTGGGTCACCTCGTACGCATCACCTGCCGTCGGAGTCACACCCGCTGGGATCCCGGTCAGGAAACCCAACGACGTCGGCGCCCGTAAGGTCACGTCGACGTGGAGCCGGAACAGACCACTGGGCAGCAGGAGGGCAGCGGATGACAAGGTTACCCGTACCGCTACCCAAGGCTCACCCCGTGCAGTCTGGGTCAGTGTCACCAGGTCGTTCTGATGGGCCTCGATGAAGTTCAGCAGTGCACCGGTCGCAGTGCCACGGCGGATGTTGTTCGCACCCTCCACGTCAATACGCACGGTATTGGTCGGCCCCTGGGCGCCCCCGCCAGTGTCGAACCGTGCTGTACCGGCTTGGTTCAGCACGGTGAACTCGACCTGCTCATCGGCTGCCACACCCTGTGCCGAAATCTCAGCATCGGTCGGCAAGATGAAGTTCACCCTGGCATCATCACTCCGAGCATACAGCGCGATAAGCCCTGCGAACTGGTTGTAGTTGGTCGGGCCGACGTTGACAGAGTTGGTGAACGGAGTGAACGGACCCGCTAACCCCGGTGTCCCGCCAGGGCCGCCTGGTTGAATTGCCGCGACCCGAGCCTCGAGTGCGTTCAGCACACCTGCCAGCTCCTGGGCGTTCGCCGCGGTGACCAGGTCAAGGCCTGAGTCGTCGATGCTGGTCTGCGCACCTGATACGGCCAGCCCGTCGGTAGACGCGATGCCGTGAGGTAGAATAAAGGGATTGTTAGGCATTATCGTACCTCCACGGTATAAGCAGCCTGGCCATCGATGCCGCCGCTATTGGTCAGGGTGTAGAGAATGAACCCGGTGCGGGCAGTCGAGCGGGTAAAGCTGCTGGTTACAGGTAAGCCGAGCGTGGTAATCCGACTCAGGTCCTGTCCATCAGGCATCAGAATACCCAGGGTGTCGCCGTCGTTGAACGTGCTGCTGATGTCGAACTGGTCGTTACCGGTGACGTCCTCACTGTTGAGCAAGCTGACCGCTACGGTGTCAAAGTCATTCGACGGCCTGACATCCCAGTACGCGATCTCAGCAGCCTGAGGGGCACGCACCTGGAACTGACGAGAGAAGCCATGGCCCGTGGTGCTCGTACCTTCCAGGGTGAACGCCACGTGGTCGCCTGCGTTGAGCGTCACGTCTTCGATGGTTACAGTCGCAGACCGGGATGTAGGGCTGATGGTCGCATCGAGCGCCGTAGTGCCCTGGCGCAACGTCAGGCTACCCCGCACTAACCCAGGCATGGCCACCACGAAGTCGAACGTGATCTGGCCTGACAGCGTAGTACCTGCCGGTACACTCCCTGTCTGGCCTTGGGCGCTGAACGAAGTGATGGACGGCTGTGGAGCTGTAGGTGGTCCCGGTACATCCGACAGAAACGCGAGGTTCTCACGCACCACGACGATGCGGTGAATGGTCGCGTTCGGCGTGAAGTCAGGGCCGCTCTGCACTCCGAGCATGCCGTCGCAGGTTACGGACACATACAGGTCGGTGCCGTCGTCCACCAGGATAGGGTTATAATCTGTACGCAGGTTGATGCTCGCCAGGCCAGTGCCATCGGTCGTTACAGACCCTTCGAACTGCACAGCGTTAGGGCCAGAGTGTGAGCCTGTCCGAACGACAAATGCAAAGTCCGCAGTTGAGTTAATCCGATTGGTTGGGACGTCGAACTGGATCAGCAGTTCATCCTCAGTAGTGGTCACCACGAATTGAGCCGAGTCTGCGGTGTCGGTACCGACCGGGTCGTTAAGGTCGACGGTGTCGATAGTGTCACCGGTGTAGGCGAACGGCCTGGAAAACCCCGCAGTAGCATTGTAGAGCTGGGCCAGGAGTAGACCCGTATTCCCCGTTATGTCAGACCGCACGTTAAGAGCACGGATGGCCGCACTCATCGCCGTGTTGCTGCCGATGTAGATAGTGCCCGGCGGTACCTCAAGGCCTTTGGTTGAGATCAGGCGCCCGGTGGTCGGGTCGAACGACATGCCTGATGCCACCAACTCCTCAGTACTTGCCGACTTCATCGGGATTTCGTTGGCGTTCAGGTTGGCCACGGTAGCTGCATCACCTGGTGCACCTTGGGCGCCGACTAGCGTGGCGACCACCTGCTCCCAGGCTCCGTCGATGTAGGCGAACCACTGGCTCACGTTGGACTGGCTAGGGTCCTCGGCCACGGTGCCGATGCCGACAGCGAAGGGTGCATTGTTGATGTTGTTCAGCTCGAGCGGGTTAGCAGCGAAGTACTCGTCTCTGCTGCCGGCACCTGAGATAGCTGTGAATACGGCGGGTTGGTCGTTCGTGGCTTTATTGTAGACGGTGTACCCGGCACTGGCCCCGGTACTCCCGCCGTCGAAGTTGACTACGACTAAGCGGCGTGTGGTCATGAATCACCCCATGCGGAAAAGGCCGCCCAAACTACTGGGCGGCTAAAAACCGTGGGGTGGCTTTTCTGGTTGGGGTGGTTTTTGCGGGCGGGGGCGGTACCCCTGAGTCTCCCCAGGGGGCGGGACCACCCCTGACCCGCACAGCTAGTGTAGCTTACCCAGCTGCGGACTTAAACAGTATTCTCACGTTGGCGGTCGGCGCTGCCGGGCTGGTCAGCTCAATGCGCATCAGGTCGGCGTTAATACCGTTGATGCGGCGTACGAATGTCGCAGTACCGCTGAACGAATTATCCAGGGTTACAGCGTCGATGGTCTCCTCCCGGTTGGTTGCCGTCAAAGACGCAGGATCCACACCTGTGTAGATACGTGCCACCATACCGCTATCTGCCGCCGATACGTCAGTGAACACGAACTCCACGTCCACGTTTCGGTTGTTCCGGAGCAGGCGCCCCGACGGCTCAATGACGGTCGTATCACTGGCCGGGATATCAAAGTCGCCGGTCGCAGGCCATCGTTCTTTAATCGCTTGGTCGTTGTAAGACATGGTTCACCCCTATCTGAAGATGTCCTTGTAGTCCCGAACGGCACCTTCTGCCAGTTCGTTCTTCTGCTTCTGCAACAGCTGCAGCCGCTCATACTTCTGTTCAGCTGTCAGTGTACGCGATGAGTGGATCTGACGCACCTCCCGGTTGATCTTACTCAGCCGCTTACTGGTGCGGTTGAGCGACCGCCTGGCGGCCAGCTTGTCTGCCTCCTCGATGCGCAGCTTCGTGAGCTCAGCCAGTCGACCCTCCTCCCGCATGGCCCTGATGGTCGACGCCAGTTGGTTGGACTCACGCACCAGCTCGTAGAACTGCGTCTGGTACTTCGTAGGCTTGACACCCTGGCGGATGAAGGCACGCAGTACAGGGTAATCACCAACCGGCTTGTACGGCGCGTCAGGTGCGTTCCCTGTCAGACTATAGGCTGTATCCGCCGCGTCCAGCACGTAGGCGCCTACGGACGCTGTGTAGCCCTTGATGAGGTGCTCCAGGCGTATCGGCGACCGCAAGGCCTCCGGCGCCCAGCTCGGCATGGCGTTGGCCAGGTCCTTGCTGATCTCCTTGGTGTACACCGTGTACTGCTGCTCGGGCTTGGCATACTCCAGACCCCGAGGCACGATGGCCCGGTCAGTGAAGAACGACTTGTTGGCCACCTGCTCCACCACCGGCATCGCCAACTGTGGGATAGGGTTGAAGGCGAAGGTGTCACGCACCATCACCCCGACCCGCTTGGCGAACAGCTTGCTGTCGTCCTCAGTGAACATGGTGCGCATAGCCCGCTCCGGCACGGTGCCGAATAGGGCGCCGACCTCGAAGGGCTTAGGCAGGCGGAAGTGCTCACCACCTACCCAGAAATGCCAGTACGTGTCCTTATCCCACTCCTCGAGCTCGTCATACTCCTTGCGGTTGACCGTCAGGTTCAGCGCCGTCAGAGCCATTGTGGCCGCTGCGATAATGCCGGACTTCAGCAGGAACGCCCCACGGTTCTCTTTGTACCCACGGTGGAGACGCTCCAGGCCCTGCACCCTGGCGTTGAGGAAAGGCACCATCTCGATGAGCGTCTGCATCGCCTGGTAGTCACCACGGCGGCTGAAGTTCAGCACGTCGTTGGCCTGGTTCACCGCCTCGGCTACAGTCCCGCCGTTGGCCAGCACCGACTCGTACACCGCCAGGCGGTTGGAGTTCTCGAACGAGTTACCAATCTTGATCCAGGCGCGCCACAGCTTTTTCGGTGTGTTCAGGATGGTCTTACTGTCAATATCAGATAGGTACTTACGCACATCCTGGGGTGCGGTCTGGTAGAACCCGCTGGCCCCTCCACCGCCGCCTGCCATGATAGCCCACTGCGCGTCGTTATCTCTCAGGCTCTGGGCCACACCTTTGACCGCACCAGTGACTGGATTGCGCTTGTCGTGGGTGATGGTCGCGGTGGAGACCACATCCCGGATCCAGTTACGCAGCATGAACTCAGGGACCAAGGTGGCGCCGGCGGTCAGCAGCTGCTTGGACCAGCGGAACAGCTTCATGATGCCGCTCACACTGTTCGGCCCCAGGGATTTGAGCGACCGCAGGAGCAGCTCGTCAGTAACCCTGTAGTACTCCGGCTTGCCTCGACGTAGCACCCGCACGATGTTCGGACCCTGGGGCGTGTTGATGCTCAGCACCTTGGTCCAGGCCTTCTTCTCGGCGCTGGTCAGCTTCTCGACCTCAATGCCGTTCTTCTCCAGAGCTTTGGCCAGGGCGCTCTGTGGGAGTAGGATGGGCTTGAACTCTTTGCCGGCCTTCTCCATGGCGATGCCGTCCGCCAGGTCCACGATGCGCTGCATGGCAATGGTCTTGAACGCGTTGTCCACCATGTGCGTGGTGTTCAGGACCATGTTCTCCAGGATGTTGACCTTACCCTTGCCGCCCTTCAGCCGCTTGATCGGGTTGAGCTGCTCACCCAGGCCGTGGCCGAAGCTCGGGCCGTGCAGGGTGTCGTTACCACCTACCTCCTCAATGACGCGGAAGAACGGAACATAATCGTCGTGCTCCCACACTCGGCGGGCGTCTGGGTCGATGGTCCCGGCCTGCTCTGCGAAGTCCAGCATCTGCTTGTTGAAATTGCGCCACTCCATGTGTGCCTTGTTGAACGCTCGCTTAACCTCCGGGCGGTCGTCGACCCACTTGGTGATCTGGTCGATGTGCTCATGGGTGTAGTTTTGCTCACGCTCCTCTCTCAGCAGGCGCCGCGCCCGGATAGCCCCGGCCCAATACTCCCAGGTGCGTAGCATGTTGCCGCCCATTTCGGCAATGGGCTCGAAGATCTCCACGAAGCCCTTGGAGTTCGGCTTCAGCTGGACGGCCCCGTCCCTATACTCCAGGGTGCCCTTACGCATCACGGCGGCCATGACGCTGTCAAGGTTCTTGGTCCGGTCGGCGGCCTTACTGGCGGAGACACTGGCGTCCATCAGCTCGCCTCTGTTGACCTGCTTCTCCAAGGCCTCAATACTGGCGAACTCGTAGAACATGCCCTGGCGATGCTTAACCCAGTCAATGTCTTTGGCCTGCTGGATAGTCTCGTTGAGCCGTTCTTTCAGTGGTTGGTTGATGTCGGCGCCTAGCACCTGGTCGGCTGCGGCCATGATATCGTCTGGTACAGGCTCTCGACCCGGGGCAGGCTCAGCTGGGGCCTCAAGGGGTCCCACGATGTCGGGGCCGTTGTTCTCGACCTTCTTCGCCTCGGCAGTTACCCTCTTGGCGCCAGCCTTCGCAGCAGGTGATGTGAAGTTCTCCACGATCTGCGTAGGCGACATCTCAGTGAGGGAGTCAGTCTTGGTCTTGACTTTGATGTGACCGTACTTAGTAATCCCTGATATATCTGTTACAGATGCCAGGTGACCCTTGAGCAGCATGTCCTGAACCATTGGTGCGTCAAGCAGCGTCGGCGGTACGTGCACCAGGTGAATGTCCTGGGCGCCGAACGTCTGCATCAACTTGGTCAAGGTGCGCCGTAGTTTCAGGCTGTTCTTCGCCTGGAACATGGCCAGGTCCAGGTCAGCTACACCTGACACCTTACCGTCAGTCTGGCCAATTAATGCCCCATAGCCTGGACCTACCTGCACCTCCTTCATCAACTTAGCGATGGCGTCCACGGTGTTGGACTTCTCGCCCAGGATCGGATGCGGCTGTACCGCCTCACCATCAACGTCGTACGTGCCTGACTTCAGGTTCTCCAGCGGCTTATTCTTGTTCTGACCTGCCAGGCCGCGCGCATCCATCACACTGTACCGGCCCTGGTTAATCACCACGTGCGCGAGATACCCAGGTACACCATCAGCGATTTGCTTGGTCGCAGTCATATCTGAGATTGACGGGGACGGGTTACCGGACGGGTGGTTGTGCATGATGTAGTAACCATCGGCCTTGGTCGCGGCCATACGCTCCTTGAGCCAAGCGAACTGCTGCTCTCGAGACTTCATCCCAGATGGGAATGCCGGTGTCGACCCGGGGAGCCTGGAACTGATCCCCACCTGCCCGACTACGGTGTCACCCTTCATGAAAATGTAACGCATGGTCTCGAACCGTGGGTCCCTAAATACCTGCCCCATGACCGCCAAGTCAGCAGGGGTTCCAACCTTGCGACCGACGAGGTTGGCAGCACCTTTCTCCTTGAATGCCTTGGGTATGGCGTTGCCGACCACGGTCACACCTTCAAGCTCTCCGACGGTGGTGTCCAGCGCTGCAACAGCGTCGTCACCCATCTTGATCTGGGTTTGGGAGCGGTCCGGCTCTGCGGTAGGGGTTGGCTTGGGCTCGGCGAGAAGCTCCTTAAAGAACTTACCTGCGTTCGATCTCGGCCCAAACACACCGACGAGCCCTCCCTGGTCCTGAGTCGCAGTGTCCAGTTTCGTCAGTATCTCCAACGTACCTAACCTATCGGCGTCCAGTGCTAGCTTCGCACGTGCCAACATCTTCGGACCAGCCCACTTACGTGAGTCGGTGGCCAGGGCTTTCTTACCTTCCTTCATGTCGGCGTAGATGGTCTGCGTCAGGCGTGTCAAGTCTTTAGCTGCTTGTTTAGCGTCAGCAGCTTTTCGCTCAGCGGTCCGTTCCTCGAGCGGTCGCATGGCGTTGAGGATGTCAGGGATCCGCTTCTCCATCCGCTCGATGCGCTCTACCTCTTTGAAGTGAGCCTCTTGAGTTTTATCTCTCAGCTTATTGGCTCGGGCCACGTCTCGACCACCTCGGCCGGTGACCAGCATCGACGGGTTCCGAGCGGCGCGGCTGGCTTCTTTGCGGATCTCGTTCGCACTAGCCAGTAGCACCTCAGTGATCAGCGACTGGGCGCGCTCTTTTTGCTCGGTGGACTTCAGCAGCTCCGGGCGCTCTTTGAGCCCACTCAGGATGCGCTCAGCTGTAGTCTTGAGCTCAGCGTTGAAGTCACGGCCTCGTCCTAGGTGTGTGGCGCGGTTATACTCAGACTCCACATCAGCTGGAATGACAGGCACCTCAACACTAACACCCGCGTCTTTAACCGTAGCTGGTTTGACCTCGACCTTCGGCTCGGTGGCAGGGGTCGGCGTGACCTCAGCTGCCGGCTTGGTAGTATCACCCTTGAGCCACGCTTTGAACTGGTCGGTATTCATCCGGGTTACTTTGCCGAGCCCCTTCCAGCCTTTGGCGTAGTTAGCGGTGTACGCTCGTTTGGCGGCTAGTTCAGTGGGGAAGCCCATCATCACCTTGTGCTCGTCGAACTTCTTCCCGGACTTGTCCATCTGGTCAATGACGTAGATATCACCGGCCTCTGGATCATCCGACAGGAACACATCCACCTGTTCCTTGTCGGTACCTGTGGTGCGCTTGATGTAGCCGTAGTGGTTCTTCATGTCGAGAGACCAGGGCTTATCATCTGTATCGACACCGGAGCGAGTGGACCCCTTCAGGTTCTCGATGGTGATGTCCAGGCCCCGGGTCTTGACGTGGCCCTTCTTGTAGTTCCCGGCCTCAATCTGCGCCTCAGTCGGTGCGGGTACGTCACTGACCGGGCTGGTGGCCGCTTCGTTCGCAGCCTTGTCGAGCTCGGTCTTGGGTTCTACGACTGGCTTAGGTGCTTCGACACGAGCAGGCTTAGCCGGCTCGGCTTCAGGCTTTGTGACCCGATCGTCCCGACGTTCTTGAACATCCGGTCGTACATCTTCTGGTCCCGGTTCCACTCCCGGCGCCACATCTCGCTCTGGTTCAACTTGAACGTCCTCCCGCACAGCCGCCCGGGTGATACCATCTGGTGTCGCGGTAACATCTCGGGTCGGAACATCCGGTACCACTCCCACAGGCTCAGCTGGTCGAACACGTTCTTCAGCTCTCGGGTCGGGTTGTACTGGTTCCACGGCAGGGGCGTCGACAGCTGCGGTGTCTTCACGAGTAGGTGGTTCAGGGATGTCTTTAAGTGCGTCAAGGGATACCTCCGGGGTAGTGACAGTGGGTTCAGGGATAGCGGTTGGAGCTACAACAGGTGGCTCCAGGGTCGCAACAGGTGGCTCAGGGGTCGCAACAGGTGGCTCAGGTATGGCTGCGGCCAGGGCGTCAGCGTCTGCCTCGGCCTTGAGCAGCGTCGACAGCGCATCGTCACCAGCGTCAGGTGTACGTCCACTGGCGTCGACCGAGCGCTGAACAGCAGTATCAAGGGCGTCCAGCTCCACGGCCTCGGCATCGTAGCCGGGTGCGGTGGGTACTGCCTCAGGTGCGGCTGGGACGTCAGGGAGCTCTACACCTGCTACAGTCTCGGGCTGCTCACGGCTCAAGCGTGCAGTCAGGATGTCGGCAGGTGCGCCAATCAGCTCGCCCACAGCCTCAGCGGCAACCTGCCCGGGTTGGATCTCCTCACCAATAGCAGCAGAACCACCCGCTTCACCTGCTGCACCCAGGCCTGCCTGTATGCCAGTCTGTGCGACGATGTCGGCAATCTTGGAGCCAGGGACCAGGGTCTTGCCAGCCAAGCCGCCAGACAGTGCGTCGAACGAGCCGACCACCAGGCCTTTAACCTGGGCGTTGGCCAGGAACTCGTTAATCTGGTCTCTGTTCTGGAATGCAGCCTCAATGGCTTCAGGGTCGCGGACGTCGACACCGGCCTCGGTCAGCGCGTTCATCAGCTCCATAACCTGCGTGGCCCGGGCCGAGTTCGCGCCCATCGACACTGCGGCGCCAAAGAACGGGTTACCAGTGGCTGCGGTCGCAGCGGCGAACTCGGGCAGACTGGCCAGGGACTCAGGCAGGGAGCGCACACCAATGTCGGCCACGATAGTCACCGGGTCCTCGATAAATCGATCCCACAGGTCGCCGGCGTTCTCACTGGCCAGGAACTGCGCGGTGCTGTCGTGGTACGGGATCTGGTCGAGCTGGGCCTTGAGCTCGGACACTTCCTGGGTGCTTCGGCGCAAGATACCGCGCAGGTTCTCAGGTGTGTCCTCAGTCTCGGCTACGTCGGCCATGGCGAACTCGGGGATACCAGGGCGGATCCCGCGTACTGCCCGGGCGCGCTCATCAGCCAAGGCGTTGGCCGCGTCAAAGGCTTCATTGGCCGCCCGGGTGAGCTGGAACTGAAGGGCGCCGGCCCTGAGCAGGTCACCGACACCTGGCCCTGTTGGCTCAACAGCTACAGGCGGCTCGGGTACTGTAGTAGGTGGTGAAGGGATGTCTGCGAGTGCGCCCAGGTTAACGGACGCGGCCCCACTGTCTGCTGGAGACGGCGGGGCCGGGATTTCTTTCAACGCGGTGAGGTTGATATCTGGCATCTTTTGGACCCATTACGTTCATAATGATAAGTCCAAATATACACTACTGCGCCAAATGTGCAAACCTCGGGTCGGCCAAGATGGCGTCTTTGAGCTGCTGGTCGGTTGCGTCAGGGTTATCACCTCGGATAAGACCCATCAGTCGGTCTAGCTCCTGGGCGTTGGCCGACGCTGGCGCTGCTGGCTGAACTGCAGGAGCGGTCGGCTGAGTCGGTGGGGTTGGCTGCATGCCTGCGCTCGGCACTGCGCCGCGCTGCTTCATGTCCAGGTACTCAAGCTTGAACGCCTGGCGGGCTTTCTCCCGGCTGCCGCCGTAATCCTTAAAGTCCTCGTCGTCAGCGCTGAGGTATCCGGCCATCTCGTCGACACGCTTATTTGCGTACGCATCGGCCTCGACTTCCATCTGAGGTGTGACGCCGCCCTTCTCCCCAGGCTTCCCGATCTCAACCCGGGCGTTGCTACCTGTCTCCAAGAACTCAACCTTACCGTCAGGGTATGTGAAGTAAATGCCAAAGTCGGTGTTGGTCACCACAGGCTTTCCGCCAGCCCCTTCACCCTTTTTAGCTGCGGCCTTAGCCTCTCGCTCAGTCTTCTTGAATGCTTCGGATGCCAGTCGCTCAGATGTCTTGAACTCCTGCCCTGCGATACGCTCAGATTGCTTGAACTCTCGCTCCTCGGCCTTAGCTGCTGCGGCTGCATCCGATTTAGCAGTAGCTGCTTGGTCTCGGAGCTTCTGCAACCTGGCGGCCTTACGCTCCTCGAACTGCTCTTGCAGGCCCATCTGACCAACTTGCTGCAATGTCTGGCCGACACCTCGACCGATACGCTCCAGTACACCTGCCATGTTAACCCCCTAGCTGTGCAGCTTGGCGCATCTGGTCAGGTGTCAGCTCCTGGCTCAAGGCCGCGAAGTCTTCCTCACCAGCGTCGTATGCTTCCATGATCGCGGTGGTGGTCATCTGTAGGGCGTCGTCGACCTCTTGCTGCGACAGCTCCGGCAGACCAGCAGCCTCTGCGAACTCAATAATATTAGATACCACCTCCGGTACAGCCGCGAGCATGACACCACCGTCCAGCGAGTCACCCATCTGCTCGTCAATACCTACGACCAGAACCTCAGCTACATCAGCTACGTTCTGAGACATTGGCTGGTTCTGGTTCTGCAGCATGTTCAGGGTAGATTGACTGGTCTGGTCGTTGTCGTGAAGCGCCTGGCCAACACCTTCGATGATAGTGTCATACTGCTGCTGCTCCTCGGCAGTAGCCTGCTCCTCGCCCCCAGTACCTGGTGACATCTCCGGCGCTACGCCCTGCATCATGCCAGGTTGCATACCACCTGCCGGCATCGTACCGGGCTGCATACTACCTCCCTGCTGTATCACCTCGCCATTGCCCTGGGCGTTCTGCGCTAGCTTAGCTGTGTCGATTAATCCGGCCATCGTTATTCCCTCCCGAACTGGCGGGGTGCTGTAGGTTGCAGTGCTTCGGACAGTTCCTGGGCGCGCGCTATAACACCTTGGTTCTGCTGCGCACGAGTCGACATGCTTTGACGCTGCGACGTGACGAACTTACCAGGGTCCAATAGCTGTCCCTGGACTTCACCGGTACCAAGCACCCCGAACACGTTACCTTTCTTTCGCTGTTCTTCCTCGTACTTCATCTGCTCCTCATACGGATCAGGTGCTGCGAGTGATGAAATCACGTTACCTGCAAGCAGCGCCGTGTTCGGATTATCTTGCACGTAGGACCCAACCTTACCCGCGTAGTCGCCGATAGTGGATATAAGCCCTTTAGATGCTTCTTGACCTGCGACTTGACCTACTGTCTGGCCAGCCGTCTGGCCTACGGTCTGCCCCGCGACCTGACCGCCCACCTGACCAACTGTCTGACCTGCGATGTCCGTGGCTGCCCCTGGGATCCCGGCGGATGCAGCTTGGGTTGCGGCCTGAGTGGCTCCTTCCGCAGCTGCCGTAGTGGCTGCCTGAGTAGCTCCCTCAGCAGCTGCCGTGGTTGCAGCCTGGGTGGCTGCCTCACCCGCTGCGGTCCCGGCAGCTTCACCGGCTGCTGTACCGGCAGCTGTACCTGCACCACCACCTCCGGCCCCGAATAGCCCGGACGCTGCACCCATCGTGTAAACGGACAAGACCAGCATCCCGATCTTGAACCACTTACTGGCCACGACTTTCTTCAGCGCCTTGCCGACTTTTTTGAAGACTTTCTTGACGCCGTTCCATACTTTGCTGACGCCTTTCTTGATGCTCTTAAAGAGGCCCATGGTTATCTCCTAAATTTAAGCCAGACGCTGCCGCGCTGTTCGAACCCTTTACCTACAAGCCAGCTGTCAAGCTCGTCATTGGCAGGGGATACTGTGATGAACTGCATCGCTCGGCGGCTTGTGAACCAGCTGTAGAACTCTGACCACATGGTATCAGCAATCCCTTGGCGCTCAAACCGGGGGTCTACGTACAGCAGATCTATCTGCGCGACCTTACGGGTCCCGAACGGATTGTCCAGGCAGAGCGCTACCAGGGCCGCAACACACTGCCCGTCTACGATCTTAACGGCGCTGAAGTGAGCCTTACTGCCGATGATGTGATCCGCCATGTCTGCCAGTTTACGGCGGTCAGGTCGTATCTCAGGCAACGTGTCTTTCAGTAATTCAACGACGAGGTCGATAACAAGGTACTTATTCTGTGGGGTGATTTTTGTCATCATAAGTTGGCCAGCCTCGCCTCGAGGTCTGCAATAGCCGACGCCTTCTGCTCAGGGGTCATGTAGGGGTTGGCCTGGACCTGGCTAATCTGCTGCCTTAGATCTGCAATCGTGTCGGTCTTATCCGTGATCGGCTGGATAATACCGCCGCCAGTCTCGCCGGGCTCTTGTCCGGCACCTGTGCCGTCGGTACCGCCTCGATTCGGCAGACCACTCTGCAGGTCCAAAGTGGAGAGGCCCTCCATCAGACCAAGGCCGCCCTGCATCACTGACTGTAGATTCTCAATAGCCGCGTTCTTCTGCTCAGTGTTGAGCTTAGGGTTGTTGAGGATCTCAGTAATGTTGGTGCTGTACTGGTTGTACATTTGAGCCGCAGTGGTCGACTGGTTCAGTAAGTTCTGGAACCGGTTCTGCTGGTTAGTCAGCGCCTGGGTCGCGAAGGTGCCGGCATCCTGCTGGGCAATCGGGAGTGCCGCCTGGTACGCAGCTGACTGACCCGCCTGCAGGCCCACACTTGAATCCATGATGCCTCGACTAGCAGCCGCCCGTGTGCCTCGGCGCTCAGCCTGCTCAATGAGCGGGGACCCTTTATCCAGGAGCTGCGTGAGCTGCCCCTGCACAGTCTGCTCTGGTGTTACAGCACCTTCAAGGCCTCGCTCGACGAGCCCTGGGGCAGGTGTCTGAGCTTCGGACAATGCAGTAGTCCCGTATTGGGGTTGAGTCTTATCTGTCGGCATTGACATCGGCGTCATCTGAGATGATGCCTGTGGTTGTGCCTGTGATACCAGGCCGCCCTGACCCGCGTTCTGAGTCGCCATACCTGTTGGCTTAGCTGTGTCAGGTTGCTGTGCTGCTGACACACCAGCTCCTTGCGACTGTAGAGTGTTTGATGTTTTAGGTTGTTCCTGCGTCGCTAATGTAGGCGCTGCCATACTAACCTCTCTTTTAACAGGATGAGTGAGTAATACACCAGGAGTCTAGCACCCTGGTGTACCCTGATACTACCCGAGGCCTACCTCATAATCCCAGCCGTCGTTGATAATCTCTGCGTATACGTAGTTGTTAGAAGCTGCTGCCGCTACGTCGGTACTTGACCCGTCTTGCAGGTAAATTTCTAACATCCCGTTCCCTGTAGCGGTCCAGGTGGCTCGGAATCTGCGATTGAGCATCCACTCGTTCGACTGTACTTGGAGGTTGCGCACAGATCCGCTCCCAGCAACAACAATGATAGCCGCTGCGCTGAACTGGTTCCCGATCGCGGACGAACCCGCATTACGCTCACCATACTCAACTCTGACCCGGAGCATGTCTGAGTTGACGTTCTGACCTGTCAATGTCACCAGAGGGACCCCGGCTGACGTGGCGAACGTATCCCGGTGAACTCGTCGAACTTTACCACCGTCGCCGACATGCGGTGTCTGCTGATTCTGACCACTCCGAGCTGTCTGGATTAACCGCTCATTAGTCAGCAGCACACCTCGTGAGTCATAGCAGTTGTCGAGTGAGATCACAGCAGTGCCTGCCGGCTCATAATCAGCGCCTACGTTGTCTCGAGATGTGACGGCTGTGAGGTGCAGTTCTGCACTAGATGCTCGAATACCGGCAGCGGCAGAGAATTTGACGAGTCCGTTCATCGCCTTAATGCGATCCGCACCGTCCGACACATTCAGACCGTTGCGGCCAGCACCACACACATAGAACCCATTAAGGACCACATCTTCGCTTGAAGCCACGAAGTTGATGCCGTACGAATTCCCACCTGTACCACCTGACCAGCCGGCGTTAATTGAGATACACCCATTCATGTAGCTACCTGTGGTCGGGGTGTTCGCATGTCCGAAGTTCATCCCAGGCTGGAAGCTGTTGTGGTATGACAGCAGGTTTGCCATGCCCGCGATCTGGGAGTCGTTACTGAATGACGACGCACGACAGAAGTAAGCCGTGCCGTTCGAAATTCGGTTTAGCTGGGCTTGGCCACCGCCACAACGAGCGGCGGTATACCCTAAGTCGCCTGAGATGTCGCGAAGGACGAGCGTCCAGCGTGCAGCGTCCGTATAGTCCTCAGCTCCAAGGTCTACAGAACCACTGACCAGCGACCTGTAGATCAGGTACGGCTGCTGTTCTTGACCACTGACTGTGTGACCTTCCATGACTTCGACGTTGTCGCCAACCGCGAGTGTCACAGTGCCGGATCGAGTCGTATGGTCAACAGGGGCGTACCGCACGCTTTCGGTAGTCGGTTCAGGCCCGTTAATAGCTATAAAATTATCAATTGAACTGCCTTCTGACCATCTGTGTGAAATACCTTCCTGCTGCCAGTCAATTAGCTTGAAGTCGCGAACGTGGTTGTTATTACCACCTGTGAACGCGGCGAAGGCGATGGTTGGGTTGGTAGCCTGCGGCTCGCCGTAAATCACACCGTCATCAAACGGACCTTCAGGGTGGTTTACAGGTGTGTGGACGTTTTCATCTGGAGCGCTGTTGTTACCCCATTTACCGCCGAACATCTCCACACCTCGACACTTGCGAAAATACGCAAAGTGCTGGGTCACCATGCCTTGATTCTCGGAGTTACCGTTCAGCTCACCGTTACGCGCATCAATGGTAAAGTTTTGGTTACCGTTAACTCTGTCTTCGTTCGTCAGCACTCTCGCCCACTCAGCTGAGTTTGGCGTCATCAGGAGGCGCCCACGGTCACGAAAGAATGTATCATCCTTCATTGCGATCTCAGTCGCATACACAGTGACACCTTGAGGGATAAAGAAAATGTTTACATGGGCGATTGCTGCGTTAGCGGCTGGGCCAGACTCAGTCGTCCCTATCGCCCCGCCATAGTGCAGGATGTTACCCGCTGCGCTGATCAGCCTGAAGGACTTGGCTGGATCATCCGTGGATGTGACGATATCGAAACCGTTCGGAGTTACATCGGCGGTGTTGACGCAAAGCCACTCTGATGGGTGACCATCTGGGTTGGAGGGATCACGTTTAAGCAGGTGGTATGTGCTGCCAACCTCGACCCAGTCAGCCGACAGCAACGCTGAGAGCGTACCAAGTTCTCGGGCTGAGTTGCCCACTAGCTGAGCACCGCCCGGGGCTGCCAGCTGTGTCTGACTGGTAGCTACCAGTGGTTGCCAGGCACTATCACCCACAGGTGTCGTACCCATAAGGACCGGTGAACTCTCCGACGCCGCTGGTGCAGTCCAAATTGTACCGTCAGTAAACGACCTATAGTCCGAGGGTGATGTCACAGCTGTCCCTGGCTGCCACTGTGTAGGGATGACACGCACACCTGCGAAAATCGTCCCTAAACCTACTTGGACCTCGAATCGAACACCTGTGAATGTGACACTGACAGGCTCTCCAGATGGGATCGGTGTGCTCCCGAGAGTGACACCTCTAGGACCTGTCAGCTCGTACTGGGTGCCCCCACTGTTGACAGTAATAGTCACACCGGCGCCGATGTCGTTAGGAGCGATGAAGCTGATCCATTGACCAGGGACAAGTGGCAGCGGGATCTTATCGTCAGCCAGGTTCAGGACTGTGCCATTGAGTGATGCAGTCGCAACAATCCAGTTAATGGCGCTGGTAGGGTTAGGCAACATGTCAAACGCATTACCTGCGGCCTCAGACACACTGTTGACCTGAGCCGCTAGAGCACGTGTACCGGGCTGTGCTTGCTGTGGAGGATCGAAATATTGGTTCGCCATCTTAGTACCCTCTCTGCTGCCGTCGCAGGCAGTACCGAACTGTATAGTTCTGAATCGTGAATGGTTGTGTCGTGTCGCTGACAACTCGAATGGTCGGACTGAAGCTGACGCCACTCCCTCGAATTCCATGGCTGACCAGCGACATTAAAGGGCCATCCCAGTAGAACTCATTCCATAAGCCGTCAGTATCCCACAGTGCTCCAGCCCCTTCCAGCTGCACTGTCCCAACACGATGCGGGGTGATCCTTACAGCCTCATAGCTGAACGCCGGCGCTACCTGGAGCGTGATCTCGCTCGCAGCTTCAGTCACAATGTCCAGACGCTTGAATGCTTTGATGGCGTCGGGCGATCGCATGATGTTGAACGCCGGCACTATGTAGCCTTCAATCACCTCACCGTCAAAACTGGTACCTTTCCCGAAGTCGTACACGAACCCGTCATCACCGCCAAGTAGTTCACGCTCTATGCCTTGGGAATCCTGGACGCTGCAGCAGCAGTTGACGGCGACGTTCAACCGGCTTGTCATGAACCCGACCACTTTGCGGTAACTGTACGTAAGGTTCAACACAACACCGTCGCTGAGAAACACTCGGTAAATGTTGCTCTGACGGTTGATATTCGTGGTTCTGTAGGTTAGCCCTGTCCGGTTGATGTTATTGACAATAGGCTCGATAGCCTGGCTGATAGTTGCATCCTGGTACGAACCAAAGGCCTCTACGCGCCGCATCTCAACGACGCCTCGAGCTCCGATACCTAACATGTTGCCGATCACCTGCAGCGACCTTGGCAGTATGTCGACATCTGTAGCGACCTCGCGCTGCTGGAAGTTCTCCACCACGTTACCCGTGAGGATGTGCAAATCTCGACTGGACGCTACAATCAGGCCGCCCGGCTGCGCCTTGATGTCGACAACCCGGTCGCCTATATAGCTGACAAAGCCGCCTAAGGTCGTATCGTAGTTGAATGGCTCCCCAGGTACAGACAGCCTGTAAGCGCCTGTCTCATACCCTAACACTAAGGTGCGCTCGTATCGCTCGATAGTCGTAGGTTTACCCTGGACACCGTCTATGATGATCGGGAACGCTTCCCCGTTCACGATCTCAAACACATCTCCACCAGTTCCTGTGGCGACGTAGGTGTAGAAGCTGTCAGTATCTGCGGCGTAGTTCTCACTGACAAATCGCCACACATCAGATCCGCCTACAGTCGGAATTACAGGTGCGCCATTCTGCACAGCTGCGGTGGTAGGTGTGCCGGATACATCGACCTGCAGGTTGGCATCATTGACGAATTCAGACCCAGGGGCTTCAGAAACGAACAGGAAGCCCGTAGTCTGCCCTGTATCGGTGTAGACGACCTTTCGAACTGTGACGGTCTGAGTACCGCTCTCAGGCGTCAGAGTGGCGCCTACAGTTAGCAGATTGGCTGTGGCACCATCGAAGTTAATGAGGTTGCGCACGGTAACCTGCGCCCAGCCTGATGCTGTCGCTCTGTAGATAGCACCGGGTGTCTGCCCTACCACCTTGCGGCCAGCATATGTATCGGCTCTGTGACTCCATACCCCTAAGACAGGGCCTTCGCCTGGAACAGCTTGAATCGCACTTCGCAGCAGGTCACCTGCTAATTTACTCGCCTGAGCTTGGAGCGTGGATGTTCGAGCTAAGTTTTGCTCTGTATCCACCTGAACCGTGTATGAGCCGCCTCCGGCTTCTGACAGTGTGGTGGACGCAGCAATAGGTCGCGAGCCGGCTGTCACGACGCCGTAGACGTCAGACCCATCTACCAGTACCACCGTTATCGACAGCGCGTTAGGGCCTGTAAGCACATCATTGGCCTGAATCCCGTCGGCGGTGTCGAGCTGTACAAACTCAAAGTTTACAGCTGACGGTGCGGGACGCCCGTCAAACCGTTCATACCCTCTAGTCCAGCGGTAGCCTCCAGTCATCGACTGTTCGAAGTTCTCCGCTGCGATGACACGCCCTGGCTTAATGTTAAAAGGCGGCGAGACTAAATCCAGCCCGCCGCCTAGTTGCACGTAATCAGTTCGTAGTTGTTCAGCCATGTCATTCTGCCTGTATTTGCACGAATGCCCCCGCGTTCTGTGCACCTGCGTTGAAGGTGGTTGGCAGCTGGTTAGCTTCCAACTTCTGGATCCAGGGGTCGTAGATGAGTCGGCCACGGTTGATCAAGTCTTCACTGGACTGGTCAACGCCAAGCTCGATAAGCGCTCTACCTACGATTACCTCGTGGTAGAAATCAGGTATCGCAGGCACATCGCCGTCGTTGGTCAGCATGCCTGGGTTGACGTAATAGTCTGCCTCGATCTGGTAAGCACCACTATCCGGCGGCGGGTCGAGTCGCAGCCTGTTATCAGGCATGATGACGATACGCGTAGGACCTCCGCGCATATCTGGGTCATCGAACTCTCTGCGAACCGCTTGGTACATAGCGACGTCAAAGAATGGAACGCCATCCACCTTGAATGACTCCATATCCCAACTGTTCAAGTCCGTAGGAGGTGTTAGGAAGCGGTTACCGGCTACTGTGGTGTACGGCTCGACCTGGCGCCAAAGAAACTTCCAGTTGGACCACTGGGACTGCACCAGGCGATCAGCCGTACGCACCACGTCAGCGATAACGCCATTATCACCAGTGGCGCCTGATACTGTGGTGAATGTGCCGGAAAAGTCCGACTTACGTTTCACGCGCTGGCACAGCTCCCGATAGTTCATTACTGTCCGCCCAGGGTCATCGCCAGTTCGAACGCCTCGAGGTTTTCTTTCGCCTCGGCCAGCTTGTTCTGCCAGATGGTGCGCTGACGCTTGGTGTTAGGGTTCTGGTTCGCAGCCATGGCTTCTTCAGCCTTGGCCAAACCTTCTTTAGCCTTGGCCAGGATGTCTTTGAGCTCTTCGTGCTCCCGGGCGACTTCCTGCTGCTCGTCTGAGATCGGAGCGTCAGGTACCGCAGGCTCAGGGATGCGCGGCTTCTTGTTGGCCGCTACAGGCGCGTGGGCCTTGTCAGGGCCATCGGCACTCAGGCAATTGCCAGCGCCGTCGAAGTAGTGACCTGCTTGGCTGTACTTCGCACCTGGGTACTTGTCTGAGGCGCCAAAGATAACGCCGTGTGGTCGATTCTTGTTAAAGCGTGGGGTGTTGGGCATGGGTTAAAACTCCTGCATCTTCTTGATGCGTTGACCGGGGTACTGGGCTTCCACCAGGCTGGTACCTTCTTGAAGGCTGCCGTCGTTGGTGTGACAAGGTATTGTCATATCATCATCGCGCTTCATACGCAAATCAAACGCCTTTTCGTAGTCGCCGTCAGCGTTCGCCTGGGCGATCTCCCGGTTAGCTTTCACGTCGGCTAGGTCGATGGTGGTCTCGGTCCTGCCGTTACTGCGATCATAACCTGGCATTGTCGACTCCTTAGACGAGAAACAGGGGCCCTCGGTCAGAAGGCCCCTAACTCCCAGTTAGCCCCACGCAATGAGGACATCGATGGTCGCTGCACCGTTACCGGA
The DNA here is from genome assembly GCA_027575125.1 of Umimayanthus parasiticus. Lineage (NCBI taxonomy): Eukaryota > Metazoa > Cnidaria > Anthozoa > Zoantharia > Parazoanthidae > Umimayanthus > Umimayanthus parasiticus. The sequence goes on along the minus strand of JAOBRH010466925.1, from coordinate 10,595 downwards.
GGCGGTCACGATAACAGCGGCATCAGCCGGGATGTTAAAGTTCTCGTTCTCGATACCAGTGGCGCCGTTCGCTACTGCGTCGACCGCCAGGTCACCGTGTGCCAGTAAGGCATAGCGGTCCAGGTCGCCGGTCACACCAGCTTGTACCTGAGCGCCGCCACCGGTGTATGCGGTGGTAATATCGCGAACCATGATGTCCACAATGTTACCGACCTTACCGGCGGGGCCGACGATTTGAGTGGTTTGAGTGCCTGCCGCCTTGGTGTAGGAGTGGGTCACTACTCTGCTGTCATAAGCCATGGGTCACCTCCCTTAGTGTCCGAGCCGGAACTTGCCGGCCTTGTACATTATGTGATCAGGGCGCTGAGTCTTCATGTCGTGAGAGTACATGTCCTTCGCATCGAAGTTCATGGACTCGGACAGGCCGGACTTAACGCTGGCACCCATATCTTCCATGGGCTGCTTCTTGCCCATGCCGTCGGTCACCATGCCGTCATAGCTCAGGTGACCATCAGCGTCCATCTTAGGGACGCCCATAGGGTTGTTCTTACGGTACGGAGATTTCATCACTGCCCCCTTAGCTGGCGCTGTCCCACTTCATGATGCGGTTCTGCACACCATCAGCGGAGTTGTGAGAGATGCCGAAGCCGCCCAGGTAGTACCACGCGATACCGCGGCTACGACCGTAGTCAGTCGGGATCTTACCTCGGATTTGCTCGGGCTCTACGATGGCCTCGGCCACGGTATCACCACCGAAGAAGAACACCGCGTCGGACATGGCATTGGTCCAACCTTCAGAGGCGATGTTGGTCTGCTCGACGAAGCGGATACCTTCGTAGCGACCAATCTCCCCGTAGAAGATCAGGTTCAGGCCGGTGTCGGTGTACTGGTGGATGGTCTCCAGGTCGTTCTTGAACGGACGCAGAGTGGTCGGACGGGCAATGGCGAAGTAGTCGCTGTCCATGAACGGAGTGATGTCGCGCTCCTTCATGGCGTCGGCGATGGACTTCACGTGCTCCTTACTCATACCAACGTTGTTGGTGATGGTGGTGCCACTACCGCTCACCTGCACCTCTACGGCACTGGCGTCGTTACCGCCTACAGGCGCTACGGTCAGTACGGTGGAGTTGAACTGAGTGTATGCCGCGCGGTCCAGAGCCTTACGGGCGTGGTTCTTCAGAACCTTCTGGATTACTTCCTTCACCGGGTGCTCGGACAGGTCGTCCAGCTTCTTGGTGTAGGGCACAGAGCGACCGTACTCAGTCACGGTAAGCTGCCCTTGAGTGATAACAAAGTTATCCTCAGGCATGGTCTTGGTCTCGTCCAGCTCCGCTTCGAAGCCGTCGGTATCACCTACAATGTCGGAGTAGGTGTTCCAGCGGTAGGTGTCACCCTTGCCGTGGCCGATGCCATCTTTGATGTCGCAGAACTGGCGGAATCGGGCCAGTGGCTGCAGAGCGGTACGCAGATACTGAGACAGGTTGTCTGAGTACATGTATCCGCCCAAGGTGTTAACTGCCCAGATTTGCATAACGCGCTCCTCAACGGGTCATTTGTCCGCGACCTTGTGCCATGGCGGCGAGGGTGTTGGACCGGGTTTCCGCCGAACTGATTGGCGGGGCCTTGCGCTGTGCTACCGTCCTGGCCGGGGCCGAGGTTGCCTGAGGGGTGGTCCCTGCGGGCTTGGTAACGACAGTGCGTCTCTGAGTGACTGGAACCGCAGCCGGCTTGGGCTGTGCGGGTGCCAGTGCACCGAGGCCTTCGCGTACGTTGGAGATGGAGTCTTTGAAAATTTGGTCGAAGGAGGGGCGCTTGCCCATGTACTCGGACGACTGCATCAGACGTTCACTCTCCTGGTCAACCAGCTGACTCAGCATAGGGTTGTCGAGGAAGGGTGACATCTCCGGGTCCTGGGTGGCGCGGTTGTAGGCAGCTACGATGTCACGCTGTTCAAGCGCTTGGTCGACTGCCTGGTTGACGTTGACGGGCTGTTGGGCTGGTTGGTGGTGCAGGGTGGCCTGAGCGTCAAAAATTTCAAGGTCCAGGTCTGCAGCTGCATCGTCATCGCCAGCTACTATCGCCTCGTTACGGCGCTTCACCAGGTCGCGAAGGGTCTCTTTTGTCTGTGCTTCGTCCACATCTGGAGGGGTAATGGACTGTTGCAATGCTGCCTCACGGACTGCGAGCTGGCTTTCGCGAACGTTCAACTGATTGTTACGCTCTGCGGCCTGCTGGGTCAGTTGGTCTGCGTTTACTTCTTTCTGCAGCCTGGTTTGCGCTTCTTCAAGCGGCATCTGACGCCGTTCACCGTTGACAACGAGTTCAATATACTGCTGTTCGCCCTCAGGTGCAACCGTCTCAGTTACAGGTGCATCCGGGATTTGGTCTTCGATTGGCTCACCAGTCTGGTCACCTTGCGGCGTGATGGCGTCCTCAGGTACCACGTCGTCACCCTCAGGCATAGGCGCCAAGTCATCGGCCTCGGGCACCTGAGGGATGTCCTTGTAGAGCCGTTCGCTCTCGGAAGCCTCAGCATTGAACTGCTCTTGACGAGCTGCGCCCAGGGCGTTGAGCTGAGCCAGACGGTCAGGTGTACCTACGCGGGGTGCTGGCGCGTCTTCCCCGCGATCAGCAGCGGCTGGGCGCTGAGGTGGAGTGGTTGCGGCGGCTGACTCAGTGGGTACCTCGGGCACATGTGCACCGGCGGCGGACGCAGCGGCGCCGTTCTCGGAGGTTACCTGATCAGGTGTGGCGATGTTGTCTTGGTTACGTTTCTTCATTGCGTGGTCTCCGGCTTACGCTTTAGGTTCAACGCTGTCGTGCTGGGTCACGGCGTCGTCAAGGTCTTGGATTTGTTGGTACTCCACAATCGGGGCTCCGATTATGTCGTTGATGGAGTGCAGGGCTTTAATCCCTGACTGGATGGACACGGCCTCTAATCGGCCCTGCTCTGTGGTTAAGTCACAGCTATACAGCTCTTTATACAGGTTAGCCTCCTGGAGGGCCAGTTGATTGACCATGTAGCGGCCAAAGTCGGAGGCGAGAAAGTCCTCGCACATCCGGCCCTTAGCAGCCAGTTCCAGGTACAACCGCTCGGTGGCCTCGGTCGCCAGGCGTGACTCTGATTTCACTAACTCTCGGGCCATACTTAAATCCCCTCACCTGTCTGTTGTTTGAGGTCGAGCTCTCGACCGGTGTTGGCGCCCTTGAGCGCGGCTATATCACGCTGGGTCTGCAGCTTCTTATCTTGCAACTCCATCTCGTTGGCTAGCTTCTGCTCCTCAAGTGCCTTCTCGAGGCCGAGCTTCTGGATCTGGAACTGCTGCTCCTGCTCCTGCATCGCCTTCTCCATGGCGAGCTTATTGACCTCAAACTGATTCTTCTGCTGCTCAATTTGGAGCCGGGCCTGCTGGACCTGCATCTCGAACTCAAGCTTTTGCTGCTCGAGTTGTAGCTTCATCTCCTCGAACGACGGGCCTTGCTGCTGCTCAGCCATCTGCTCAGGCGTCATGACGAAGCGATCAGCGTCAGGGTACCCGAGCATGGCGAATACTTCCTTAACCACCTCAGGGCCGTTCACCTGCTCACCTACGGCCTGTGCGGTCTGCACACCCATGGTCAGGCGGTTTACCTTGTCGATGGGGTTGGTGGCGCCGATGCCGACGTTCACGGTCACGTTCATCTGCTCTCGCAGCATTTGGTCGGTGATCTCGCTCACGCCAAACTTCTGCATCTCCTCCTCGATGTTTTGCATGGCAACGTTCAGCACACGCTCATCGGTCTCGTACTGCTGGATGACCTGGGCCAGCATCTGCAGCACTGGCTCAGCCCACGTCTCAACCCAGGTGCGAATGTCGAAGTCGGTGACCTGGTTACTACCAGCCTGCAGGAGCTGCATCCCGGTGGCCGTCTCATTGAGCTGTCGGTTGTTCTGGACGCTGGACCCGCTGAAACTGCCCGTAATGTCGTCGACTTCAGAGTCGAGGCGCGCATGCTCCTGGTAGCTGGACCCGGTAACGTCGGCGGTGGTGATCTCCCGGATGTCCCGCTGCGGGTCGTTGGTGAAGATGCCGCCCCCGGGGACGTTCCGAATCAGGGCCTCCAGGTCAATCTGAGCCCCTCGACGCAACAGCCAGCGCTTATTCAGCGCGAGGCGTACGTTCTCAACGCGCTGGTTGGCGATAACGTTGATGTACTCCTGCAGGTCACCAACCAGGTGGTTGTGAGACTGAGGGATGTACTTGTGGGTGTCGATGATGGCCACGCCGAACACAATGGGCCGGCCCTTGCTCCAGGGGTAGACCTCACGCACTGGCTTAGGCTCAGTCAGTAGATACTGCGTACCCATGGTCCAGAACACGTAGTCCTCACCGTCCTGGCGCATGAATACCCGGTGAACGTAGACGATGGTGAACTCGTTACTGTTCTCCAGGTCGTAAGGGTCTTGACGTTCATCACCTTCACGAGCGGAACGCGTGGAATCGTACTCATCGCGGCTTGTGCTCAGAATCTGCTGCAGGTTCAGCTTGCGCCACTGTGGCGGCCCTTCCAGGTCGCTGGGACGCTCCTGGTTCATGATGTCCAGCACGTCGCCGGCGTACATCGGCATCACTTCGTGGATATACGGGGAGCTGTTGACCGGGTCACGCCAGTCGCACGCAGGATCTGCCAGGAAGTTCTCAGGCTCAAGGTCGCGCATCTCAGGCTCATCCTTCTGAACCTCCATCTGCATAACTACCTCAAACTCTGGGTACCCTTCCTCGTTGATGCGGGGCTGGCCTTCTTCATCAAGGAGTGGTCGCAGGTCCTTGGTGGTGCGATACATGTGCTTCCAATCCACAGCTGTGACGCAGCAGCCGTAGTTATAGCAGTCCTGAGCCGCGCCCAGAGCTGTCAGATACCAGGGTATTGTCTTGGTTAAGTGGTGCTGGATAAGCTTCTTCAGGTACATCGCCGACACACGCTGCTCTGGGTTGCTGCGGTTACCAGCTTGCACGTCGACAACCTCAGCGTTGCTGAACAGCGCAGCTGCGATGGCCGCCCCGAACTGGCGCTCACCTGATCGGGTCTTAGGCCGGAACAGATGACGTCGGCGTACGCCCTGTCGACGGTCTGAGCGGTCACGGAACAGCGTCGACGTGCGGTCGAACTCTCCGTTGTGGTGGTTCAGGCTCCGCTCCCACTGGTCAGCAATGGAGCTCTCACGCCAGTCAACAGCCGAGCTGAAAGACTGACGGACTAAGTTGATCCACTGGGTCTCGCCCGGCATCTGGACCTGAGCTTCTGCAGTGTCGTCGTCAATCGGCAAGGGCTCGGAGTACCCCAGATCGGCTGTGTTCGGGTCGTAGTCATCTAACGCAGGGCGCTGCTGGTTCGGCGCGCTCTCGAGCGGGATGTCTCGGTCCTGGGGTGTCAATGCGTCGTTGTTGGCCATCGCCTATTTCTCCAGAATGGGGACAGCGCTGCCACCGGCGTCACGCTGTACTTCGTCAATCTCGTGCTGATGTCGTCGAGTCCTGGCCTGGCTGAACCGCTCGAGTAACTCGCCCCCGGCTTTGCGGGCCATGCGGCTGATGTCGGCGCCGGGTAGGTCCTTGAGCTTGATAACGTAGCCGTACTTCGCTGAGAGGTCAGCGTCGTAGAACACGAGCACACCCTGATCAACCTTGGCACCGACTAGCCAGCGCCGGAACGGGTACCACTTCGTCAGCTCATGGCCGAACTGAATGCACAGCTGCTTGTTGATACCTTCGAGGCCGGCCTTCTCAAGTTCGTACTCTTTATCCGCGGCGTGCTGAGCCTGGCGGCTGGCCATCTGCAGAGCCTTGGCGCTCCGGTGTCGTTGCCGGATGTGCGCGCCTTTCAGTGTCAGAGCCTGTGCAAATTTAGCTGTCTTGCTGCTGTTGCTCGGCGATTTGCTGGTCGATGTCATCGGGGATTCCTGGGTAGCGTGTGTCCGGGGCGATCGGGAATTCTAAGAATGTCCGACCTGTGACCCTGTAACTGGGGACAGGGCGTGGTGAACCGTCGATGGACTGCACCAAAGCCCTTTGGCTGAAGTTCCTGAACGTTACTCTGCTTCGTGCCATGGTGCGGCCCTCTCTTGTCGTAGTGGCTATAGCTTACGCTGTTTTAGTAGTCAGGCTCAACGTAATCCCGGCCCAGGGAAATTTTGGTGACCGGTTGCGCAAAGGTGAAGCCGATGGCATCGCCGATGTCAGGGGACTTAATACCCCGCTCTTTGGCCTTCTTCTTCGACTCCAGTTCCAGCTTATTACCGGTGGAGGTGAACGTGTACTTGAGGCTGCACAGGTCCATCTGCACCGCGTCTTCGTCAGGTAGTGCACCGCCGTCCTCCAACCACTCACGTATGTTGTCCCACATCTCAGAGCGCTTGTTCTGGTACTGATCCTCGTCCAGGGGGACGTGGTTGCCCTTAATCTCGGTGATGCGGTCGCCGTAGCCAAGTTCGATGAGCCTGTCGACTACGCCGGCCCCGACCCCAACCCCGTCGATAAACGCATGGTCGGCTCCCAGTTCCTCAAACGCACGGACGATACGGCCAACGGTCTGCATTGTCGACTGCTTCCAGTACTGCTGGTAGTCAATGACGACTCGGCCCTGACGTACTGCGATGGTAGTTGCATCGTCCCCTTCCCTGGCCACGTCGACCCCGATGACGATGGGACCGTACGGTACGAGCAGGCCTTTGAGATACTCGTCAGTGAACCGTCGGCGTGCAGCCTGGACCGCAGGCGCTTGGATCAGGATGTCGTTCACCCCGGCGTTAAACGCTTCGTCTGGCGTGGCCGGGTAATCCTTCTGGAACAGCTCAACGCGGCCTTTCATCTTGGCTATCTTCTTACGACGCCAATAGATCTGCTCGCTGGTCAGCTTCGTCCCGTCCTGGTTACGGTTGTTGTGAGCATAGATTTGCTCTTCGGAGCTCATCTGAAAGTCATCCGGGACAGGGCTTGTGTACTCAGGCTGCCACCACCAGGGGATGAACACGCGGATGTAGCCGTTCCACTTCGGCGGTATCTTGGCCCCAGGGTCTGCGGCGTGCTGCCATACGCTGTGGAAGTAGTCGCCGAAGCCCGCCGCGGTGGACTCCAGGTAGACCTCGGTCCCTGGTTCGTCGGGGATCCCCTCCATCACCCCGGAGGAGTGTGACTCGGCGTTAGGCCAGTACGCCACCTCGCTGCCGTGAAAATACTGCATCGTCTGAGAGCGCCCGGTTCCTTTGCTCCCGGCGGTACCGACGCTGTACTTAGACTCCAGGTCCTTAAACTCAAGTTCGTTGGCGTTATCTTTACCTACGATAGGCTGCAGATCTGGAGGGCAGTACTGATGATAGCGGTTGGCCATCTCAAACAGGTTCTTCGTTGCACTGCCCTCGTGGGTCAGGATGTAGACCTTAACACCTCGGTGATGAATGGCTCGCCAGTAGAACCTACCCTCAACGTAGGTGCTGATCCCCTGTTGCCGGCCCTTCACCACGATGATGCGCACCATCCCGTGGTCTTCAATCATCTGCTCAGACACTTCGTGCAAGAACTGCTGGGCCGGGTTGAGCGTGAAGGCGGACAGGCCCCGGGCCTTGGTCTTGATGAACAAGCACCTGGGCGCGAAGTAACTGAAGTCTTTGCGGCAGTCGATGAAGAAGCGGTCCAGCTCCTGCTGTGTCATCGTCTTGGAGCCGACGTCCTCGTGTAAGATTGGTGGGTTGGCCAGCTCATCGAGGAAGATGTCAAGGTCGTCGTCTTCATCATCCAAGGCCACCAGGTCAAGAGCCTCGCGCAATTCAGCGCGGAGCTGGTCGTCTGTAGTTACTTCGTTGGATACATCGCCCTGGTTATCGTCACAGATTTCACGTACGGCCACGCTGCTGCACGGTGGATCAGGTATTTCGGCGTTGTTTTGGGCCTTAGTCGGCGGGGCCGGGATACGATCGGTCTCCACCGGTGGGGGTGGGATGTAGTCTTTAGGGGCCTCGGGGATGACGCCGGGGGGTGATGGGATCGGTGTCATGATGCCTCCAGTCTTTGCAACCTGGCGATGCGGTCTGCCTGAGTCTCACCCGCGGCGCTCGACACGTCGCGCTCATACTCGTGGTCCATGCGGTTGAGTTCTTGGACGGCGGCAAGTGCTACGCGGGGGTCTTTCAGCTCGTAGATGGGAGGCTCAGGTATGCCATCAGGTGTGATGACCTTGGCGTTAACCTCCTGGCGCTGCATGCCATATCGCACGAGTTCCAGGCATATAGACCGCTTTTGCATGGTCGAGGCGCTCAGGAACTGGGCCTCACGTCTCTGGATAAGGGTGTAGACCTGCTTAACTGCTTTTGAGGAGCGTAGCCACCGCCTAAGTTCCTTGGTTGTGACGCCTGCGAGCTCAGCAACGGTCTTTGTGCTGTACCCGGCGGCCAGGAACTGGAGTGGTCGCTGCATCTTATCGGGCAGCAGTTCGATAGCTGTCTGGACGTGGTCGTCGGTGATCGTGACCCGGTCCGGCAAGTTTGGGGTGTCAGACATAGCAAAGACTCGGTAACTGGGATGCTACCGAGTCTAAACTATGGGCAGGGCGTGGGGCAATTAGCGCTTGAGGTTGGTACGCGGTCCTTGGCCGTGGTAGTAGATGTCATCCATGTTGCGAGGCATGCGGATCTTCTCAGCTGCTACACCATCCATCCACAGAGGTGGGATTCCTGCAATGTCGATGAGCAGGCTGTGCGTGCGCATGAACTCACTACCTTGCAGCCCGCGCTTATGTGAGAGCCTGTGGTCATTCATCCAGGTTTCGATGTTATCCAGGTCCAACGGTTTCAGATGGCGGTTGTACTTACCACCTGGTTGGATGAACTCGAGCAGGTCCTGAAGTGGTAGCAGGCCTCGTGCGTAGTTTGTCTTAAGCGGTCGGCCAATCATGATGAGTACACGATCCACAGCTATCATCGCCAGGGTGTGAGCCTCACGCTCAGTCAGCTCAGAGTGTTTGGACTTAAAGCTGAATTGCTGGATGTGACGGGTACGTCCGTTGATGCTGACCTTCGCGGCCCAGGCGCCGTTTTGCCATGTGACGCCGATAGGTGCTTGATGCTTCTTGGTGTCGTAGGTTGGCTTGGCACGCATAGCGGCGATGATGGTATCAGGAGCTGCGATCATCTCCTCAGCTCTCGATGTAGGCGGCTCAGGGATGCCATCGGGTGGTGTGATGCCAGGGGTGTCACTCATATTCGCCATGAGTTTGACCTTGTCCGTGATGGTTTCGACAGCTTCGAGGCGTCGCTGCTGCAGTTCAAACTGATTCTGCAGCACCTCTATAGAACGACGCAACATGGTGATTTCATCCATATTGACCTCCATTGCATAAAAGTAAGGGCGATCGGAAAAATACCGACACAGTACCTGGAAAGTGTAACACGGGTAGCGACGACGTCAAGCGGCTTAGAGACCATAACCCGCCATGACTTACCAATGACCGTCACTCGTCGGAAACTAAGTGCGAAGCCCTAGGAGATAGGTTCTACGCAAACGTGCCCAGGTATTTGTTTTTCCAATGCGATTTAGGCCGGAGGGGGTCTAAGGCCTTACGGTGATATAGGACTACAAGCAATCTGTAAGAAAATTACTTGTGATTTGCACTGATATATCACTACCCTCCCCAAAGAATAATGGTGTTTTGCGGTAATGGTGTGTGTCTGCCGTGGATTCCAGTTACACCAAGCCTCAAACACTGTGTCACATGTACAACACTTCGTATCCTGTAGGTGTCATCACTGGTATCTAACACTTAGTCTTAAGGTATTTCAATTTAAAGAAAGTAAACTTTCGTGTCACAAAGCTCATGCACGTCCCCTAGCCTTTTCATTGCGACGACACCGAAAAGCGTTCCTTTCTACGTATAATCTTTAAACGTCAAATCTCAAAATGATAAGTACCTCTCTTTTCCGCTCTTTGCTCGAAAACCTGAAAGTAGACTACAATTTACACTTGACTTACCGTTCACCTAAAATAACGCTTCACCGCTTTCAATAGACATGGCCGCTTTTTAGTGTCGCATGTCCACATTTAGTGTCGAAATGTCCAATTCCTCGCCAAATAATTATGCAGTCCAAAGTGCATAAATAACATCGTTTCGACGTGTCCTAGATACACACTTCTCGATTTAAACCTTCAAATATCTAGAAACTGGCCGTTTAAATACTTGTGTTAATATTTTTTATACGATACAGTTCAGTTATCAATCACCAAGTGTCAAGGACAACGACATGACAGCTCAACTACCTCACGCCGCGATCCGCGTCGCCGCTGGCAAGCCCTTACAGCTTATCCCAGGTATCCAACGTCACAGCACCCCCGCCCAGGTCAAAGCCTATATAAGCTGGCTCTTGGACTCCGACTACATGTATCACTTCGACGACGAGCCGGCTGAGGTCTTCGACTCCATGTACTCCCGCGAGTTCATCCAGCTGTTGCAGCACAACCACGACGCCATGTGGTCAGTGGCCAACCTCAACACCACCTGTTTCACTCATCAGTCCTTGTGGCGGTTCGTTGAGGCCGACGCCGAGCTGTCAGCTAAGTTTCAACGTC